>PITA01032364.1:0-14027 GCA_004023965.1 Spilogale gracilis
ACGATAAAACCGCAGAAGTACAAATTACTTAGATTAAATAATTACAGATCTATATACAATTAGGTCAGTGAAAATGGGTATTCCAGTCACTTACCCTGATGCAATTAATTTTTTACAGTTTGGCCACTATTCCACTCCTCCCTCCTCAAAAGATGAAAGAACCACCTTCCATTTCAGATAACAACAAATGCCAATTAAATTTTGTAGAGGACAAAATATCCAACTCAATTACACTTGGGACAATTTCTGGGACTATATCTCACTCCCTGGTAAAACACCAGTACTTGATGCATAAAAGCTTCACAATAAGTATTTGTTGGATGGTCGTATGAATGACCAAGAGAATGGCTAAAGTTCTACAACATGATTTAACACTGTTTTTTCAAACACTGGAAGGTAATCTGAATTCTGTACCTATGCCTGCCATGTGTTTTAAAAGAAAAAAAGATAGCTTTTTCAGAAAATCTGCTTCAGAGAAGCCTGCTGACAGAGCTTTATAAAGTCTGAAAGTCCAGGATTCTTAAAGCTCGGTCTTTCAACACTGAAATGATTATACTTTCTGTAACCTGCCTGAAGAGAAGAAGTAAAAACATATCTATTTTCTAGATCACCAAGAGGGTAACTGGCCATATATCATCATTTTTGATATCAGAATCTGTTTATAGAGATACGAGAATCAACAAATTTTAGGTAACATGTTGCCCATCAATGGTTTTGAAAACGAAGTTGAAATCTTCCTGAAGAAAAAAACCTTTCTCTTACCTAAGTTCCATAAATCAGTGTCTAAAGGAACAATATATGCTGAACCCAACTTTGTGCCCAACTTTATTCAAGTGGCCTCACATATCTTAGTCTTCACCACAATTCCAGGACATATATAGGATTAGGTTCAGTGCAGTAACTGGGAATCCAGGAAGTTGAAGAAACTTGCTTCCGGAACAGCCTCAAATGCTTCCTCTTTCCCATGGAAACCTAGGACTTGGACATAGGAGAACCCCTAAAATCTTTCTGACTAAACAGGCCAGATGCCTTGAAGACTCTTCCTGCAGTGTTACATGAATTCGGGTGAGTAGGAATGAGACAACTCCATGTTAAAGAAGAAACACTCATTTTACCTCAGATTAAGTATAACCCTTTTATGCAACATAAATGAATTCTTGATGCTTAGAATTTGAACAAGCAGTTGGTATTTGTTGACTTCTTTTTCTCAAATCTGACTCTACATGTTAAAGCCAGGATGAGTGGTCCTTAAAGAAGAAGGGTGGAGAATATCCCAGAAAAGCGTGGGATCTGACATAAGCAATAAAGTATGATCCTTTACCTCATACCTAAATTCTTCTTCGGCATTCAGTGGAAATGCCTGAGATGCAAAGAGAGTAAGTTGCTCTGCTAATGTTTCCCTATCAGAGGTCACTGGATGAGAATAATTTCACCAAAGTGCTTGGTAGATAGGCTTTCAAATATGCAACAACAGTTCCAAATACATAAAAGGTAAATAATTTGCAATACATAAATATAGTCATAGCATTCAAATTTTCAAAAATGTGTCTGCACTCAGCCTTTCTCAGCCAGAAGAATCCTATGGGATCAATAATCACATCACACAGAAAGGATCCCTAAGATCACAGACCTAAAACTTTTTCTCTCCTTTTTCTTTTTTAATATTTTATTTATTTATTTGACAGAGAGAAACACAGCCAGAGAGAGAACACAAGCAGGGAGAGTGAGAGAGGGAGAAGCAGGCTTCCCACCTAGCAGGGAGCCTGATGTGGGGCTCGAACCCGGGTCTCCAGGATCATGACCTGAGCCGAAGGCAGTCGCTTAACCAACTGAGCCACCCAGGCGCCCCTTTTTCTCTCCTTTTTGAAGAAAGAAAAATAAATCAACAGTTGGCTTGAAGAATCAGAGAACTAGGTTGAGTCTAGGGAGACCAAAACAAGGTGTGTGCACATACAGATGGAAAACCAGTGTATGCATCCAAAAATCCAACTTGTATGTCTCCACATTAGTCTTTAAGTCTCACTACTGTTACCCCTACAGTTCTCTTCAATGTGTAATTAGGCTTGACAACCAATTCAGGTGTTTGGTCCTTCTCCCAAACGATTACAATAATCTTTGACTTCTCCCTTGTCCCAACCCAACCTCCCATTGCCAACAGCATTTGCTTTCTAAAACACAAGTATAATCATGCCATTGCCTTGCTAAAAAACATGCGAAGTTCAGGCCAAATACAGCACGTCTGAGTCTTGCACTCAAGACTCTTTGCAACTGGACTTCAATCTACCAGCATCATTTCCCATCCGTCCTTCTTCTATATCCTATGCTCTGTACACACCCAATTACCATGATAAAGGAACAGGGTATCTGAGGAAACTAAGTATCTGTTTTTTCTAGAATAACCTTCTCTCCCTGGAGAATCCCTACTGTTGACCCCTTAAAATCCAGTTTATGGTTATTTTCTTGATGAAGCTTTCCCCAAAGTGACTTAATCACATCTTCTTTATTTGCATTAAATTATTTGCATTAAAAAACGCATAGTTGCATTATTTCTAGTCTTATATTATAGTGCAAGAAACACTGTGCTACAATAATTTGTATCTTTTTTCTAACATATAATGTATCATTGGCTTCAGAGGTACAGTTCTGTGAACCACCAGTCTTACACAATTCACAGCACTCACCATAGCACATACCCTTCCCAATGTCCATAACCCAGCCACCCTATCCTAATTTGTATCTTTTAACCTATTTGAGATCCCTTCATGGTCCCAGTCTCTGGCAAACAATAGGAGCTCAATATACTTATGACTGAGTCCATTTTTTAATACCTCTTCTTCACAGGCAAAAGCACTCTGAAGAAAGCACAAATCTGATTTCTGGAAGTCTGAGGAGTACAGGCTTATAAGCCATATATATATCTCCTCCTTCTATCAGGCGTTTCTGTGGTTTAATGCAAGAGCCCTGAATTAGAATCAGAGGAGCCACATCCCAGCCCTGTCCCGTGTGTCATCTCAGGCAATCTCTTCACCTAAATGAGAAGAATAAAACCAGTTTTGCTTACCTTTGAGGACTCTTCTGAGCCACAAATGAAGAACCATATAAAATACTTTGCAAACTACAAATCTCTATGGTAATAGGCAAAGTTACTGCCACCGCTATCATCATTGCTTGATCATTGTTAATATCCCATCATAGCCATCACAAAATTTAAGACCAGCATCTTCTGAAAGGCAGCCTAGGAAGCCAGTGACTCAGCACTTCTTCCCAAGTGCCTTGCTCAACCCTGCCGGTCTGCAGTTGGAGACAGTGAAAGAGTCAGAAGGCCCAGACTCAGGTCCTAGAAACCTGGGCCCTCACATAGGAAATGGGAGTCACAATGCCTATGTCACTAAGCTGATGAATCAGATGGGATATGCATTTATATGGAGTACATATAAATCTGAGTCTCTAATAAGCATTCCATTACTGGTTGGAAAAAGCCATTTCTCCATCATTCTATGGTATGTACATACACCCCAGCCACGGCTTGCTTTTTGTCTCTTGAACTCACAGAGCTCATTCCACCACAAGATCCTAGTATGGATTTTCTCTGCCTCAGATCCAAGCAAAGCTCCCTAACTTTGCCAATCATTTTCCAGCACATTCCCTCTAGACTTTCACATTTATCTCTATCGGTAACCATCTTATTTGATTATCAATTTAACACTTGTCTTCCACATTATAAAGTAAGCTCCCTTCAGGCTAGGATAGTCTCTTGTGCTTACTGTGTCCCCAGAGTCTAAAAGTAAGTGTCCAGAACATGCTATGTACTCAGTACTCATGACTATATCACCCAGTACTCAGTATACATTTTTTAAAATATTTACAGTAGGACCAATATGTATGTAGTATTTAACTACTCCTGTATTCTCTACATCTATCGAAAGTTCTAATCATCCTTGACTATTGAGAGGGAATGAAACCTTAGAAGTCATTTAATATGATTCTCAGGACAATACCACAATGTTCAAGTTTATATAGATATTTCATAATGTATAACAGACATTAAAGTATTATTCAGGGATGGGGGCATCTACATGTCATATGCCAACTCCTGCTCCATGAGAAACAGGAATTACCAGGAATGGCATACTGATCCTCACGTATACACAGGAACTAAAGAACTGAGCAAAACTGTTAAATTATATTTCATAAATCAAAGGGGTTTACTAGATCCTTATTTCACATTTTCCTTCTCTTTACTGCTAAAAGTGCTCTGGTCCAAGCTCATCCTGAGAAGCTGACAAGGTCCTTGATCTCTGAAGCATCAACGAGAACAAATGGTTTTCAGAATACTAGCAGCCCAGGAATCTAGGCAATTTCTCTCCCCTCCCAGGGAGCTGTCTCGAAGGCAGGATACAGAAATCCTCCGGAGCCTGACCACATCATCCCTGTTCTGATTAGCCCAGCCTGAGAGGAGGCCTAATAAATAAATAACCATGGCAATCTTGTATAATGTATGAAGGTTATTTTCCAATGGTCATCTGGAAGGACATAGTTTTCAATTAGAATATTTTCAATTAGCAATAGCATGCCAATCTACAAAACAGGCTCATGGATTTGTCATTGGCAGGAAACAGGTAGTGTTTTTTTTTTTTTTTCTTTTAAAGGGAAGGGGGAAATCCTAGACTTGATACCAAACATACTTTTTCCCCTAACCTGTTCTTCCTCTGGATTTCATTTTTTTCATTTAAGAGCATCACTCTACTGTGTTGCCCAAATAAAATATTTATTGACCCTTATGTGGAAGACTATTTTAGCTACTCTATAGGATACCTAGATATCTCAGTATCACTCTTAAGATTTATTTATTTTAGAGAGAGAACAAAAGAGCAAGCAGGGGGAGTGGCAGAGAGAAAGAATCTCACTGAGCATGAAGCCTGACAAGTGTCTCAATCTCACAACCCTGAGATAATGGCCTGAGCCAAAATCAAGAGTCAGGTGTTTAACTGACTGAGACACCCAGACAACCTCCAGGCATCATTCTTTAACTCATCTTGCCTGTACTCCCTCTTAACATTACTCTCCTTTATCCATCAGCTCACCAGTGCCACCACCCCGGTCTCATTACCAATTCTCCCCTGGGTTAATGTGATGGTCTCAGAAGACCTGCATCTCATTCTATCCAATCCATCCCTCACAACTACCTGAGGATTTTTAAGTGAAACACCATTGTGCCCTTTCCCACTGAAAACTCTTTCCTGCTTCTTACCAGGTGCAGGATGAAGGGTACCCCTTAACTCACATATCCCCATCTCACTACTCCCATTCATCCATGTCCTAATATTCAGAGTTCCAGAACATGTCAAGCTATATAGGATTCCAGGGTCCTGACACAAGCTTTTTTTTATTGCTTAGAATTTCTTCTCCCTGCCCTCTTCTTCCTGAACTCTTACTGAGACCCAACTCAAACATCCCCCTCTTCCTTGAAGCATTTTAGACACGCACTCCCTACATGCTAGAATTAACAATTTCTACATTATGGCACTGACCACATGGTATTGTCTTCTTAGCAGATTTTTTCAGGAAAGTCCTAGTCCTGAGTTTTATTTACCTTTGTATTCCCAGAGATTAACTCTCCCTGTTCACACTCAAATGGTAATAGGGAGACTGGACTCCTCTGTGTATCTGGCTCTTCTACTAGAGTCTGTGGTTCCTGAAAGATGTAAGGAGTATCTTGTCTTTTTATCCTCTCAGCTTACTACCATAACTGGTATATATGAACATTCAGTGTGTATTTGTGGAATTGTTCTTAATATGATTGGGGGGGGGAATCAGTTCAAAAATTTAAAAATACCTCTGAGTTGATTTTTAATTAGCTCACTTTTTTATTTAAGAATTCTTCTTCTCCTGGAAATCATAGAACACCACAGGCATTAATTTATTCCACAAAGATTCAACCTCTGAAACTCCTGGCTTTTAATGGTAACCCAACTAATTAGGGCACCTTTGGGGACAATAAGGCATTCCAAACATAGTTTCTACTTTGAATTGCCTGGCAGAGGAAAGGTTATTGATTTTAAGCAGAAAGGCCTCCTTGGAGAAATTTCACCAGCATTTAAGTTTTGAGGTGACAGAGTCCTGTGTTCCTGAGAGCAGAATTTCACCAACAGTGGGGCTATCAATGGGCTGTGGCTGTTCCTTGGAAATCCAGTGCTTCACCCAACACAGAGGCACCACTGCAAGAAGGGGTGTGGCTTGAGGAAATAGAGCAAGACCTAGCACTTACAATGGACCTTCCACCCCAGCCACATTAAGACCTAATTTTCTCACAGAAAATTAGCTACAGTGGACCTAAAGAACAGGCATAAAACTTCTCTGTCCATAGCTGCATTGGCCACTAGCACCTAAAGAACTAGTTCCCCCCTCAGTGTGACTGAGTGACATCCTCATCAGCAATAAAGTCCACCCAAATGACGGCAGACACCTGGCCAAGTCAGTTGAGGTGTGGAGCAGAACACCTGCATTCCTCATTCTTCCAAAGTTGCTGATCCACAAGCAGAAAAAGTCAAGAATGAACCATAGTATCAGTGCTACAGATAGGATTATCTAGTCTGCCCTTTTTTATAGAATTTTTCCCTCATTTCTCTGTAACCAATCTTGAGTTCTATTATTTGAGTTGAGAGGAGAAACAGAGTGAGCATTTTAAAGAACTGTGACAGGCTCATATTTTGGTGAAACGAAACTAGGCCATACACTGATCATTCTACACCTTTATAGGGATGGATTTTTCCATTTATGAATTTTTAAGAAGTCCCCTGAACCTCTAATAAAAATAAATCTGTATATCTCTGGTGGGAATGTGAAAGTCATACAGCCACTTTAGAAAACAGGTTAGGGGTTTCTTTAAAACACACTCATACTCTTACCATACAATCCAGCAACTGTGCTCCTTATTTTTTACCAAGCAAGTTGAAAACCTATGTCCACACAAAAACCAGTACACAAGTATTTATAGAAGCTTTATTGATAATTGCCAACACTTGGAAACAATCAAGATGTCCTTCAGGAGGTGAAGGTCTGAAAACTGTTACCTCTAGACAATGGAATATTATTATTCGACACTAAAAGGAAATGAGCTATCAAGCCATAAAAAGACATAGAGGAAACTTGGATGTGTATTACCGAGTGCAAAGAGCCAATATTAAAAGGGTACATACTGTATAATTCCAACTATGACATTGTAGAAAACACCAAATTATGGAGATAGTTAAGATATTGTCAGAGGTTAAGCAGGTAGATGAATAGGTAGATAACAAAGGAATTTTAAGGCTTATAACTACTCTATGATACTGTAATAGTAGATACATCATATATTTCATGGATTTTGTCAAAGGTATAACCTTGAGAGTAATCCCTTATGTTCACTATGGACTTTGGGGGATGATGTGTTAATGGAGGTTCATCAGTTCTAAGAGGTGCACCACTATGGTGAGGTATGTTAATAATGGGGGAGGCAATGGATACGGGGACTGAGATATATGTGAATTCTCCATACTTGCATTCAATTTTATTGGGAACCTAAAACTGCTCTAAAACAAGGTCTATTTAAGCACAGAAAGAAAAACTCCCTTTCCCTCAAGACTACGGGTTCATTTTTGTTTTACAAGTTTCAGTTGTCTTATGAGGTAGATACTTCAGGAAAATGAACTTTTTAAAAAGAATGAGAGGATTCTACAAGCTCCAAAAAAGCAAAGTTCTAAGAACTTCACTGTGACAAACACAGACAAATCACATGACTCTGCCTTTATACCTCAGAATCCCATCTCTCAATGTCTGGAATGTTCCACTAAAACAGTTTCTATTGTCAAGGCCTAGAAAACCAGAACACTGATTATATTGTGAATTCCGCTAAAACTCTGAAAAGAAATTTAAAATTTTTTCTCTTTCCTTCTACGTTTCTTCCCCTTTTAGGTTTATTCTGTATTACTGCCTAGGAATAAAACAGGTAAAATGTGTTAGGCTAAGAAAAAATTGACATGTAGGTCTCCATGCAAGACAAGAGAAAGGCAGCTCCAAAGATTTAACCACACCTATAAATTATCAAGTTTCAACTGCAATAGGAGAAAATAACAAAAGTGAGAGGAAAATCTCCAAGAAGGGTCTTGGAGTGGCTATGTCTCAAGAAAAGGAGGAGCAAAAGGGGTAGGTGGTCAGAAAGCATAAGAGAAGCATGGAGGACCAGGAATAAAACAATGACTGTTCTGAAGTTCATAACATGACAGGTTGAAAAAAAAAATACAAGTACATAGCTATATGCCACATAGGCAGATGGTGATAAGCTCTAAGATACAAGTACAAGGGGGGAGAGCAGGGGAATTGTAGAAGACCTTCTGAGGATGGCAGATTTGGCTGGGCCTCAGAGAAACGGGCTTTCCACGGTTAGAAGTTGGGACCAGCCACAAAGATCACACCTGATAAAGTTATGGCCAGAAGTAGGAGAGAACTGCATCAGGAATGAATGGGTTCAGTCATTCATTCATTCAACAAACATCTTTTTAGCACCTCGCAGTGGCAGATATTGTAGGTGGTAGAAGACGTTAAGCAAAATATGATGGGCAAGAATGAAACCGCACACAGCTTTGACTATTAGGTTGCATTTGTTATAGGCAGCAGAGAGCCTGGTAGGATGCATGCCATGGGTGCCTTGCTCACCCTCAACTCCTCCCTCTTTCTAGTCTCCCTTCCCATACAGAGGCCAGCAAATTAAAACCTACATTTACCAGACTCCTTGAAGCCAGGACTCTGAAGGAGAATTAGGTTCCATGAATTTGATGCATTTGCATGAAGCTTTTGAAGGTGGAAATTAGAAAGAGACCATTTTCTTGACCTCTTTTGGCTGCTTTTCAATTTGGTAAGATTATACAGAAATGATGTTTTCCTGCCGCACCAATCTGGGATACATTGTCTTGCTGGGTAAGGAAAGACAGTTGAGGGGAGGTAGCACTTTTGGCTTCCTGATCAATGAACAAATATGGCTGAAGTTCTTAAATTCTAGACTTTAGTAGACACCTTAGAGGTGATTCTTGATACATCCTTCGTGTGTCTGCTCCTCTAATCCTCCTCTGGTTTTATATCCTAGTCCCCCATGTTAAATCCTTTCATGATTAGAATACCTAGAGTGGTCTGTCTCCCACACTGAATCCTGATAGGGTCAGCCAGAAAAGAGTTAAGCAAGAGAGACTCTATGATCAAATTTGTGCTTCAGGAAGAAACCTTGGCAGCTGCTTACAGGATAGAATGGAGAAAAGTTTGGCAAACTCTTAGGAATGTCCAGCCTAGACCATTGTGTCTGGAATACTGGGACTGAACAAAAGAGTTATAGTGGGAAGAGAGAAAAAGAAATGGAAGCAAGATATTTCCTAAATAGAATTTATTGGTTGATTGAAAATGGAGATGGGAGCAGAAATTTAAACTTGGCCCTACTTCAGGGTCCTCTGCACTCTGTTCTTCACCATTATAGCACTTACCACACTTTCTTAAAATCCAACCTTCTCCTCAGGCTTCAGACTTTCTTGCTCTTTGCTGCAGCCCAAGTTCAGAGCATAGTGTAGAGCCTATAACAGGATGCTCAGTGCACACTGGTTAGGTAAATAGAAGGGAGGAAGAAAAAAGGGAGGGAGGCAGGGAGTCTCCAACCTCAGAGCCACTATGAGGACTGTGATTCTGTTAACCAAGTAATCACAGAATGAGTACTGCTTGAATAATGTTGAATCTTGGATTAGATGGGGCATCCAGGTGAAAATATTTAGCACAACAGTAGACACAGAAATCTGGAGGCTGGGAAATAGATTTGACACAAATTTTGGAATTACTGCACAAAATGAAAGCTGACTGCTTCACAGGAAAATACAATGCTTCAGTAAAGCTTGCTATTATACATATTGTAAAGCTTGACTATATACACATATATTACAACTACAAGGAGAGTCTACAAAAGGCCAGTCACTAATGAGACACTAGATGCACACTGTCCTTTTCATCCTTACAACAACTTGTAAGTGAGGTGTTATCATCCTCATTTACAGAGAAGGAAACTGAAGCTCAGCACAGTCTAGCCTGCCCACGGTCACAAACCTGCTGATGACAGAGCTGAGGTTCAAATCCAAATCTTCCCGACTCCAAAACCTGTGCTTATTATTCTCCCTTAGCCTCCATGAGAAGAGTTAATGAAAGTGACAAAGGACTGGTCAGAGAGGAAAGAGAAGTAGAGAAATTCTAGAACATAATGCTGATTAAGAACAACAACAACAAAAATCAGAGTAGACTAAAAAATGCTCACAGGAGTTCAAAAATCAATCAGGAGCTTCTTTAACATGAGCAAGATGCTTATGGGCCAAAGAGAATAGTGAAAAGTGGAAATCAGAGATGTGCGGGGTGAAGACAATGAAAAAACAAGGTTCCCAAAAGATGGAAAGAATGAATAAGCAACCATTGGGAAAGGAAGGAAAACAGATAAATTTTTAATATTAAGTTGTGGTCCAGCCCTGATACCTACAAAGGAAATGATGAGTATCTGAGAAATGATTTCATTTGCTAATAAGCCTAACAGATACTAGGCATATGCACTGATCAGGCTACAAACAAGCAAAAAATGTTCCTTTTGTTGGAATTCTGTCAATCTATTTTGTGGCACTGATTAACTCATGCACATAAGAAGCTCTGATAGGAAGCTAAGTTTGTCTTTGGTCAGCCAAAAGTAGGTAATCAGCAATTATCATTTATTAAATGTTGCCTTACTCCCCCCAATAAGTCTTCCAAAATCCATGGCAGGGGATAATAAAAGGGTCCTTCATAGCAAAAACAATTATTAACTGTCATCAAAGACTATGTCAGCAGAACTACAGAAGCACACAATACAATCAGATATCTAAATAGCTATAAACACTGGAATGAGAAAAGAGAAAATGGAATACAATCAAGCAGTAAATAGATTGGATTTAACCAGTCTAGTAGTGAAGCAACCAGAATGGACGATTATAGACCTAAATTAGACTACAGAAGATATAAACAATCTATCAGATGAGGACTGTAAGACCATTCATTCCATGTGGACATGTGAATTTGGAGACCTCCCTGGCATAGCAACTGTTAATGAGCGGTCTACATGTCACCCCCAGTTTTAAGAAAAATCCACCTGTACATCAGCACCTCCTGACCTTAAATCCTAGGAGAAAGGAGTACCTACAAATTCGTGGAAATAATGTTTTAAATTAAACCTGTCATATCAGTATTTTTGCATTCAGTATTTCAAGTGTTTATAATGTTTAAAAAAAAGAGTATGGCATATTGGATTAGCTAGCAGATGACCCTTCCAGTTCCAATGTAAATTATGTGATTCCATGACTTTAAGTTAAAAGGTATGACAGAACTTTGCTAAGCTTGCTACAATATTGGAAGGTTTAGGAGAAGTTTCACCACATTATACATTTATTAGATTTGTAAGAATTAGGAAAATTTTATTAGGCAGGAAAATGAGGTCTTAAAAACAAAACAATATTAAAATTATTAATGCATTAGAGTGTTTAAGAGAATTTAATTAACTAAATGAAACCAAACTGCCGCCAGATTCCTTGTAACTATTAACATTTATAAATTTAAAACTGAATAAAAAGTTTGAGTTTAAAAGTTTAAGAAAAAAACTAGAATTTTAAGTTTGTAGCTTTAATAAAATATTAACGTTTAAATGGCTGGCCAATACAAAGTCTTTTGGAAACAGAAAAGTCCCATCAAGGATAGCAAGAAACTCATATTGGCAAGGGTCACTGATATGGAGAGACAAACATCTGGAACCTACATATCAACCACCTACTGTGTGCCACCAACTGACAGACCAAAGATCATAAGACAGTATGGTGAGGAAGATACAAAGAAGCACAGATGTGCAACAGCAACATGACTGAGAAAAGTACTTCAAAGGGAGGAAGGGCCAGGATGTTTGGGGGCTTGGCAGACCCAGCCCAGATCTGAGGATTAAAGAGGGTTTCCCTGGGGAGCAAGCACTTCTGAATGGAACCAGTGGAGTAAAATGGGGAGCCACCTAGAACAGCAGTGGTCTGAACCATAACAAACCAGGCAATCATCTACAAAGAAAGGCAAAGGAGGTAGTTTTAAGAGCTTTAGAGAGATCTCAAACAGTCCCAAGGTAGAATTTAAAAAAAAAAAAAAAAAAAAGCACAGGAAGCCAGGTTGCACTGCTTGAAATTAAGGTTTCCTCCACTTATGTAGGGAGGTTCCTTACGCTGCCTGTGGGCTCATTACTAAGACAATAACAGCACTCAACTGCATGCCTATATGAACCAGGAAGAATCTGGAACCAACCCAGAGGAAACTGAAACCAATCTGCTATAGAGGGAATTTTGGTTAACAAAAAAAATGCAGTTCATAGCCCCTTAGCATATTAAAACTTCAGTGGCACTTTAGTGACTACATAGTTCTGTGTTCTCAATCCTGCCCATATTTTTGAAAAATAGAGATGCCAAAGACCCACACCAGACCAGCTGTATCACTCTTTGGAGGTTGGAAGCCCAGAATATATGTGTGTATATGTTTGTGTGTTATGATGATTTTTAGTAATAGCAATTGTGATCCATGTTCACTGTAAAACAAAAATTCAAACACAAGTCTGTAAAGAAATTTCCCTTTCTCACCTTCCCTAATCCCAGAGGTATTTATTCCAGGACATGTATGAGTGGGTCAGTGAATGTGTATATATTTTAGAGGCCCCCCCCCAACTAATAGGTAATGTGCTAATGGAAGAATCTGGATGGTTGGTATTTACTGTAAAATTCAACCAACATTTCTGTTTTAATACTGTCATAATAAAATATCCAGGAAACGGGTGCCTGGGTGGCTCAGCTGGTTAAGCGACTGCCTTCGGCTCAGGTCATGATCCTGGAGATCCAGGATTGAGACCCACATCCAGCTTCCTGCTTGGCAGGAGGCCCGCTTCTCCCTCTCTCACTCCCACTGCTTGTGTTCCCTCTCTAGCTGTGTTTCTCTCTGTCAAATAAATAAATATAATATTAAAAAAATATCCAGGAAACAACATCTCTCCAAATGATCAGGATGCACAGCCAAGGCTGACAATCACTGGTCTAAGCCATAACCCAAATTGACAAATGCGAGAACCTTGGACTACAGAGCTAACATTATGTGCCCCAAACATAATGGGGTGTAGTGTTCTTTCCAGCATACCATGCAATCTCCAACAGGAGGTGCAGCCCTAGAGCAGACCAAGGAAGGAGACACAGGAGTTGCCTTTTCTGGACTTTAAATGACCAGGAGTCTTGTATTTTGACTCTTCCTTGTGGCAGAAAACAACACTGGAATTCAGCTACTATAATCTTTAATTCATGTATGTTAATTGAATTATACTTATCTACTTTACTGGCCCACACTACCTTCAAGTGCTTTAAGATTCCAAGGCAAACTCAAGCATATATTTACCCTCATTTGTCTTCAAAAATATTAAAGTCTACTGAAACTCCTTGCTGTGGCAAAGAGGGAGGAAAAGGACGTTTTCAAAAATATTAAGCATTATCTTCTAAAGCCAGTGAGGAATGACAAGGACATGACAGTGTAAGAACATTCCTGGTCATAAGTGAATGTCAAAACAGTAAATCGCAATTTTTGAACAGGGGCTATTAGGATAAGTAATTAGCTTGGAAAATAATCTTTGTAGACACTTTCATTTTGTGGAAGGAAGTAGAAAGATAGGGATTAAATTAAATAAATCTGAATTCCGAGCAATATCATTACAAAATAAGGTCACAGTTTACTGCTAAGTTTTACATACAACAAAGGCAACTTTATCCTTTTCCCACATAAAACTTATAAAATGTCTAGCTTATAGCATCTCTTTGTGAAAGGGCCCAAACTTTAGGGAAGCTAAATGTTAAGGCTACATCTGCCAGCCTAGGGAGAATTCTGGGAGCTGCCTGCCTCTTCATCATGGCTTTTTGCTCTTCTCAGCAGTCAGTTCAAAA
>PITA01032365.1:0-14024 GCA_004023965.1 Spilogale gracilis
TTCCCTCTCTGGCTGTGTTTCTCTCTGTCAAATAAATAAAATCTTTAAAAAAAAAAAAAAAAAGAAGTAGCATTAAAAGGAGGAGCTGGTTATTTACCCCAAGAAGCAATTCAAAGGCCTCTTTTACCAGCAAGCTTCTGACAGGGCTGAGAGTTCCCCCGCCCCAGCCTCAGTAGTGTCTCATGTTTAGACAGAGAAAGAACATTTTCATAGAAATTTAGATGCAGCATCTGAAGCTGGGAGGTGGACAGGGTCAGACTCCTTCCTGGTCTCTCCAGGCATTGTAGCAGCTCCAGCAAACCCTGATCTGTCCCGTGAGTGTGATCAGAGATAAGAGCCAGCCGCCAGGAGACTAGCAGAGCAGTTTCCTTGTCCCTTGCTCCAGATGTCCCTGCCCAGAAGACTATCAGACCAGGCTGCAGCAGCACCAGTAACACTTTGGTTTGAACTTGCTGCTGTCTTTTTCAATGCCTTTTTTTTAAATGCCTTTTAAGGGAAGTCGTATATTATACATTTAATTAAAATTCCAACCCTAATAAAAAATTTAGATCTACTAATTTGACCTTCTTTGTGTGTGTAACTCTTGATTTTATTAGCATCCTTTTATTTAAGCTTCATTAACCTTAGTCATAGGGAAAGTAAACATGGCTGAGAGAGTTGATTAACATTGGCTTAAAATACAGCTTTGAGTTAACACATAAATGCCTATAAGTATTCTTTGTTGTATCCTGGGAAGATGTGTTTGGTTTGCCCATATGCTGTAATCCTCAGATAGTAACATTCCTATCCCTGTTTTCTGTCAAAAGTCTGCTAATCCTGTAATACCCAACCCAAATCCAGAGTCTTCCCAGATTCTGTGCCCCCACCCAATGAAAATTCATCACCTACACATCTTTTGTACCTCCCAAAGTACATACTGTGTATTTCTGTTTAGAACTCAGTTTATCCCCCTCGTGTACTTGGCTCTGTCTCTCTCTTACTAAGCGATGTCACTCTGAGGAGTTTGACTGGTTCTTTTTTTTCCCCACCTCCAGTGTGCAAGACCATATTGTATTCGGTGCTCAGTAAATGGTTACCACATTAAGTTGATGTCTGTTCTGGAGCCCAGAGCAGGCTGTTCCACATCTGTATCTTTTGTCCTTCTGTGCTTTTCTAGAGTCTCAGCTTCTTCTTTCCTTGCAGAGCCATGACCAGGCGAAGACAGTATGGAGAAGTTGCTAACCTTCTTCAGGGTGTGATGAACGTTCTGGAGCACTTCCACAAGTATATGGGAATTCCACAGATCCGGCAGCTTTCCGAAAGGTAAAATGTCATTAGAGAAGACAGTCTTCTGCTTTAGGAAAAGATGGTGCTAGGATGTGCTTGAGGACCTACCTCAGAATGTTCGCTGCAGAATTTTCTTGTAAGAAGACCCTCAGATGTCATCTGCTGTAACTGTGGGAGCTTTCCCCACCCCTTACTCTGTCTTCTAAAGCAATCTCTGGTAGAGATCTGCTGGCGAGTTACATAGGTGGACATCCACGTTTGTAAGGAAAACTGTTCCAGTTGTCTGTTTCCTTGTAACAAACCACCACCGCATGTAGTGGCTCACAACAACAGGTATTTCACTCACATAATTGAACCTCCCCCAGTAGGAACATCTCTCACCTGTGCTCTCTGCTGTGTCAGCTGGGGGTGGGGGTGGGGGTGGTCAGGAGGGGGCATGAGGGATCCATGGCTCCCTGTCATGGCTGGCAAGTTGGTACTTGTCTGCTGGGAGCTCAGCTGAGTTGTCTTCCAGGGGCTGCTTGGTCTTCCTCACAGTGAGGTGGCTGGGTCCCAAGAATGAGCCTCCCAAGAGAACTAGGCCTTGGAAGTCACTACGAGAGGTAGTCACAAGGCAGTCAGGATTAGAGAGGAAGGAAGTAGTTTCCCCCCACCCCCTGACTGGGAGGAGTGTCAGAGTCCTGTTGACAAAAAGAGCACATGGGATGGGCTATGCTGCTATGACAGTTTTTGGAAAGTCTCATTTGACACTAGAAGTTCAGATGTGACCAAATGATGATTTAGCCTCTTCTTTTCTTCCTACCTCTGTTGAGTTTCAGTCCCAGAGTCACAGCCAGTAGGAAGAAAACTTGATGCTTAGAAGGAAGACAAAGATTCTGAAGGAGCTGAGTGAAATACCTGTTGTTGTGAGCCACTACATCTTCCTTAGAAGGAAAACAAAGATTCTGAAGGAGCATGAGAGGGGAGTGGATTGAGTGTCTTTTAGAAATAGCAGCAGAGAGAATACTGAGGAGGCAGAGATGATCACAACTGACAAATCCTAACCTTTCTTGAACAAAGAAAAGACAAAGGGGTTGGCCCTCGACAGCAGCCAGCATTCTCATTTCTGTCTTAATCAGGCCTGTTGCTACAGGCCTCTTTTTCCTTAAGTTTCTGTATTTTTAATCATGTAAATAATTATGTAAGGAATACAGGTATATATATTTTTTATTTTTAAAAAAGCCAAATATACAGATGGAACGGAAGTCCCCTTTAGCTCTCCCTGAGATCCTAGTGCTACGTATATAAGCAGTGATGGTAGTGAGTATTATCAACTGAATGTGGATTCCTCTTGATTTTTATCTGTGCGTTTACAGAAATCTGTAGTTTTCAGTTTGTGGGTTTGGTTTGTTTGGTTTTAAATAAATGGTTTCGTACCATATGCTTCATTCTGCTAATTACTTTTTGGTTTTAACCTGGCGATGTATTTTAGAGACTTTCCCACATTGCGAGGTACAGACCTACCTTGTTCTTTTAATTTTTTTGAATTTATTATTTTTTAAGATTTTTATTTATTTTTGCAAGAGAGAAGGCGAGCACATACACATGATAGAGAGAGAGCATAAATAGCCGGGAGAGGGGCAGAGGGAGAAGCAGACTCTTTATTGAGCAGGGAACCCAATGCAGGACTCAATCCCCAGACTCTGGGATCATGACCTGAGCCAGAGGCAGATACTTAACCAACTGAGCCACCCAGGTGCCCTACCTCACTCTTTTTAATTGATGCCTGGAATTCCGTAGTATAACATACCGTAGATTATTGAACCATTTCATGTCACTAAACTGTTTGCTTCTAATTTTTAAAACCTATCCCTTTTTGCACATCTATAAATATTTCCCTAGGATAGATTGTGTCACGGGTAAAGTGCACTTAAGATTTTAATACCTGGGCGCCTGGGTGACTCAGTTGGTTAAGTGACTGCCTTCGGCTCAGGCCATGATCCCAGAGAGCCGGGATCCCTGCTCAGCAGGAAGCCTGCTTCTCCCTCTCTCACTCCCCCTGCTTGTGTTCCCTCTCTGGCTGTGTTTCTCTGTGTTAAATAAATAAAATCTTAAAAAAAAAAAAAAAGATTTTAATAACCACAATGGGGCACCTGGGTGGCTCAGTGGTTAAGCGTCTGCCTTCAGCTCAGATCATGATCCTAAAGTCCCAGGATCAAGCCCCGCATTGGGCTCCCTGCTTGGCAGGAAGCCTGCTTCTCCCTCTCTCACTCCCCCTGCTTGTATTCGCTCTCTAGCTGTGTTTCTCTCTGTCAAATAAATAAATAAATAAAATCTTTAAAACTAAATAAATGATTAAAAATAAAATTTTAATAACCACTGCCCATTTGCCCTCCCAAGAGGCTTTATCTATTTTATAGTACCGTCTGCACAGTAGGTGAGTGCTCACTTCCCCGTACCCTCAACACAGTTTTATATTGTCAGTTTTCCTTTTTTATTTAACTGGTGGATGAAAAATAGCATCGTGTTCCTTTCATTTCCATTTCCTTGGTGATTACTGAGACCAGTTTTCCTTTGATTATTGGCCGTTTGCATTTCCTCTGAAATACCTGTTACCCATTGCCTTTTTGTCTGTTGAGTCCTTTATTCTTTTGTTATTGTTTCTGTATATTCTGGGCATTAATACTTTGTCAGTGCTCATAGATGTTGCCTGTAAAACCATCTGGGTGTGTTACCTCTCACTGCCATTTCTTCCATGGTGATTAATTGGTCATTCAGGTTTCTTACTACCTTTTTTCTTTTGTTTCAATTATGTTAATATCTGCATAAAATTTACCATGTTAATAATTTTCATATGTGCAACTCAATGGCACTAAGTTTATTCACAATATTATACAACCATCACCACATCTATTTCTAAAAGTTTTTTATTACCCCAAACAGAAACTCTTTTTTTAAAAAAATAATTTATTTTCAATGTTCCAAGAATCACTGTTTATGCCCCACACCCAGTGCTCCATGCAATACGTGCCCTCTGTACCCACCACCAGGCTCTCCCATCCCCCAACCCCTCCCCTCCAAGACCCTCAGTTTGTTTCTAAGTCCAAAGTCTCTTATGTTTCGTTTCCCTCCCCTATTTACCCTACTTCCCATTTCCTTTCCTTCTCCTGCTGTCCTCTGTATTACCCCTTATGCACCATAAGTGAAACCAGGTGATACTTGACTTTCTCTACTTGGCTTATTTCACTCAGCATTATCTCTTCCAGTCTGGTCCATGTTGCTACAAAAGTTGGGTATTCATCCCTTCTGATGGAGGTGTAGTATTCCATTGTATATATGGACCATATCTTCTTTATCCATTCATCTGTTGAAGGGCACCTTGGCTCTTTCCACAGTATGGCGATTGTGGCCATTGTTGCAATGAACATTGGGGTACATATGGCCCTTCTTTTCACTACATCTGTATCTTTGGGGTAAATACCCAGTAGTGCAATTGCAGGGTCATATGGTAGCTCTATTTTTAGTTTTTTAAGGAATCTCCACACTGTTTTCCAAAGCGGCTGCACCAACTTGCATTCCCACCAGCAATGTAAGAGGGTTCCCCTTTCTCCCCAGCCTC
Organism: Spilogale gracilis; assembly: GCA_004023965.1. Lineage (NCBI taxonomy): Eukaryota > Metazoa > Chordata > Mammalia > Carnivora > Mephitidae > Spilogale > Spilogale gracilis. The sequence continues at coordinate 4,865 of PITA01032365.1, forward strand.
TCCAACACTTGTTGTTTCCTGTCTTGTTAATTTTGGCCAGTCTGACCAGTGTAAGGTGGTATCTCAGTGTGGTTTTGATTTGAATTTCCCTGATAGCTAGTGATGATGAACATTTTTTCATCTCTCCTGCCCATTTTTTGATGTAATCATCTTCTTTTTGTGTGTTGAGTTTGAGTAGTTCTTTATAGATCTTGGATATCAGCCCTTTGTCTGTAGTGTCATTTGCAAATATCCTCTCCCATTCCGTGGGTTGCCTCTTTGTTTTATTGACTGTTTCCTTTACTGTGCAGAAACTTTTTATTTTGATGAAGTCCCAAAAGTTCATTTTCGCTTTTGTCTCCTTTGCCTTTGGAGATGTGTCTTGAAAGAAGTTGCTGTGATTGATGTCAAAGAGGTTACTGCCTATGTTCTCCTCCAGGGTTTTGATGGATTCCTGCCTCACGTTGAGGTCTTTCATCCATTTCGAGTTTATCTTTGTGTGTGGCATAAGAGAATGGTCTAGTTTCGTTCTTCTATACGTAGCTGTCCAATTTTCCCAGTACCATTTATTGAAGAGACTGTCTTTTCTCCACTAGATATTTTTTCCTGTTCTGTCGAAGATGATTTGACCTAGATTTATGGGTCCATATCTGGACTTTCTACTCTGTTCCATTGGTCTATTTTTCTATTTTTGTGCCAGTACCATGCTGTCTTGGTGATAACAGCTTTGTAATAAAGCCCCAAACAGAAACTCTTAATCCATTAAAGAGTAACTCTCATCACCTCCTCTCCCACGTCTGGTAATCCGTGTTATATTTTGTGTTTCTGTGATTTTCCTAGTGTAGGTACATCATGTAAATCACATAAATACAGTATTTGGGTTTTTTGTGTGTGTGTCTGGCTTATTTTACTTAGTACAATGTTTCCAGGTTCATCTGTGTTGCAGAATGTATCAGAATTTCATTCCTTGTTAAGGCTGAATATTTCATTGTGTGTATGTAGATATATATACACACACCCACACCCACACCCATACTACATTTTGTTCATACATTCATCTGTGAATGGACACACAGATTGTTTTTACCCATTGTCTGTTGTGTGATAGACTAGGCAAATCTATTATCTGGCATTTCTTCTTGCCTGTTAAAAAAAATCTAGTCAATCTGATTCTTACTCCTTTATAAGATAATGTATTTTCATTTGATTTTTCTTTTCTCTGGAAACATCTGAGATTGGGGAAGGGAGCTGGTCAGGAGTTTTTCTAGGATATAGGTCTCTTGTCCTTCATGTTGCTCTGTATTTATTATAGCTTCAGTCTGAAGACTCATAAGTTTCTTAAATTCTGAGAAATCATTTTCTTCTGTTTCTTTGTGTAGTTTCTATGTTTTGTTCTCTGTGCTCTCTCTGTGGAATTCCTGTTATGTGAATATTAGAACTTATAGATCTGCCATATTCCTTTCTTCCTTCCTTTCTCTCTCTGTCTCTCTGTCTTCTCTCTTTCTCTCTTCCTTTCTTCCCTACTTTCCTTCCTTGTTTCTTCTTTCTTTCAGAAGAGGGTGTGAGGCAGAGGGAGAAGGCGAGAGAGAATCTTAAGCAGACTCCATGCCCAGCACAGAGCACAACTCTGAGATGTCCTGAGCCAAAATCAAGAGCTGGACGCTTAACTGACTGAGCCACCCAGGTGCCCCTGCTGCCAGATTTCTTAATCTTTCCTTCATATTTTCCATCCCTCCCCTCCCCCTTATAGGCTAAACTCCTCAACTCAGTCTTACTGTTTTAATGTATTCTTCAGTTGTGCCCATTCTGCTATTTGGCCCAACTGTTGAGTCTGTATTTCAACAATCTAACTTTAAACTTCAGGATCTCTAGTTGACTCTTTTTTCACAGGCATGCTATCCTCTTAAATCTCTCAGGGAGTATAGATGATATGTATTTTATTATTTTTTTATTTGTTTTTAAAGATTTTATTTATTTTTAGAGGGGAGAGAGAGCAGGGAAAGGAGCAGAGAGGGAGGGGAATATGCAGACTGCACTGAGTGTGGAGCCCAGCTCGGGGCTCAATCCCACGACTCTGAGATCATGACCTGAGCCAAAATCAGGAGCCAGCCACTCAACCGATTGAGCCACCCAGGCACCCCAGATTATATGTATTTTAAAGCTTTGATTTACCCATTCTGTTTCTTTGTCCTCTGATAGAAGGTCTTCGGTTTGTTGAGCACAATGACTCTTTCTTGGCATTAGCATTCCTCCAGTGTTTGGTGATTTCTAACTGAAAGCTCATTTTTGGCTTTGAGATTCTCTGTCATCCTGATCAGGAATGCTCTTTTCCTGCCACCTGCTGGTGAGGGGGAGGGGTATGTGCTGCCTAGCTAAGGGCCACAGGTAGCTCTTCTTAAGTGAGCTGTGCCTGGAGCCGGAAGAGCTGGTGGGTGGATATGCCAGTGGCTGATCTTCTGGGCTTGGGGGCTCCCTGATCTGCCTAGATGTTGTCAGCCCTCTGGCCTCAGCTGGGGTTCTCAGACCTATACCAGTTCCTTGACCTGAGCATTTAAGGCAAGGATGCAGAGCTTCATTACTCCTCTCGCAAGAGCCCAACATATCCTGCTGGCAACATATCCTTCAGGGCCCCTCCTGCTTGTGGTATCCACTGTCCTCATGTCTTTCATTTTCGAAAAGCAGTTTTCAGCAGTGGTTTCCTTCTTCAAGCCTGTGCTACCAGGCAGTTCTGAGTTTCTCGTGTGCCACTTCTTTTCTTGCCTGGTTCTGGATTTTTATTAAAACCTTTTTATTATTTCTAAGGATCTGGGGCAAGAAGGGGAGATTGCAGCATGTGCTCAGTGTGCCATCTTATAGTAGAAATGCCAGACAGCCATCAGGGAATGTAAGAACAGAGCTTGGCAGAATACTAGGGAAATCACCACCCTTTCCCCCAACCTTCCAAACTCCTTCACACTTAGAACTGGCCGATCGCCATATCACACTGGGGGCATGAAGCAGCCAAGAGAGCAGACAAACAGAGCCTTAGGAGCTGCCAGAAAGAGACTCTGATGGAGAAGTCACACTTGTTCTCAGGGGCTGGCGGAAGAGACGGGAAGGCACTGTCATCTCCCCTTACCCGTGTGACAATCCAGAGTTTATCTTTTTTTCCATTCATTCATTCTTTCTTCATTTACTTAATAGATATATACTGTGATCTTTATGTCCTAGGGCCTGTGCTGGGGTACTAAACGCACAAAGTAAGAAATACATACTGTCTGCCCTCAAGGAGTTCATCATTCTTGTGTGGAGAAGAGAGACACTGCTAGAAAACTTTAGTGTGGCACAGATCAAACAAAACTGGTAATGCAATACAAGCAATAGCAGGATCTCAGACGAGGAACTGAAAGACTTGGCCTTCAGGGGCTGAGGGCAGGGGTCACAGAAGAATTCAGGTTTCATCTGGTCTTAAAAGAATAGATAGGCTTGGGGCACCTGGGTGGCTCAGTTGCTAGACTTTAAAAAAAAACAATTGATTTTGTTGGATGGGCATTGCTGGCTGGCAGGAATATGGCAGAACTGAATTCTATTCCTAAAAAAGCAATGTAGGGACAAATACAAGGATGTACTCTTTTAGGACTCTGCTTTTTAACATTTTTTAGAGAGGTGGTTCTGTAAATTTGAAAGAACTATGTGATCACTGTTGAAAGAGAAAATCTGACATTCTGGCAATGTATTTCAGTGCTCTGAACATTCATTATCATGTAGAATCGCTGCCAGCAGGAAGACTTACTTTTCTTTTTGTTCGTTTCGCAACTTCTATTAGCAAAAAACTTGTGTAGGTTAATACAGAATAAGTATGTGCTATTAAGTAACGCTAAACACAAGAGAAGAAATCTCTGGTTTTCAATGCTTGACTACAATTGTTTTTCAAGAGGAACTAAAAGTTTGAGGAAAGTCTGGATCTCTTATTTTTAGCATCTTTTCTGGTGAACTCTCCTCCCTTATGTTTGCACGGTAATGGTAGAACCATCTGGAAATGATAGAAATAGCTGTTTGTTGGGGGGCAGGGGAGAAGGCAGCAGTTACACTCCATGCATTGCTTTAGTTTCTCCAATTTAATAGTTTGCTGTCTGTAAATTGTAGAAGTCACATGAAAGGTTGTGCTCTGAAACCTTTGCCTATACATTTGAAATATGAAGTTCATGGACTTTGATTTGAATATAGCTCTTTCTTCCAGCTACTCTTCTGGAAAATGCTTAAATGTTAATGTAGCATTGAGGGAAAGATTTTTTCTTTAATATTGTCTTCACGTTTTAGAGGCTCCTGGCTTAAGAGTATCCACAAAAGCAAATGTTTCTGATGATCAGTCAGTATTTCCTGAGGAAGAGTAGAAGATTCTTGCATTCTCTCGAAACCCGTAAAACTCTCGAACTAAAAAATATTTTTCAGGGCTATAGCTAACCTCTGGCATGTGAGAGATACTTGGCAGGCTGGGGGGTAGAGTGTCACATGGTGAAGCAATGAAAGAAATTAGAGAATGAAAAGTCCTGACGAACTGTGCGACTTTGACAAGGGCTTTCTGAAAGAACTTCAGTTTCAAAAGCATAAGGGTCGTACTTCATTGTCCCAATGAATCACACTTAAGATTCTGGATTCGGATTCTTTACGGAGACTCTCTGTTTGGAAATAGAGCATCTGACTAATCTAAGTAGCCATTCTGTCCAGTACAGTGTTTCTGGGACTCAGTTTATTGTGAATTGCTGAGGGTGTTTCTCGTGGCGCTTTTGCAAGGTAATAGAAGCATCAGGATTACTTTATCTACAAATGTCTAAATAATTTTCATAATTTGCTGAATCCTTCTGTTGCCACCCATTGTGCAAACTGGTAACACATTTAGGAAAGGTCACCTTTGTTTTTTGTTTTTATGTTTGTTCTTGTTTTTTTAATTTACTTGTCAGAGAGAGAGGGAACACAAGCAGGGGGAACGGCAGGCAGAGGGAGAGGAAAGCTCCACACTGAGCAGGGAGCCCGATGTGGGGCTCGATCCCAGGACCCTGGGATCATGACCTGAGCCAAAGGCCAGTGCTTAATGACTGAGCCACCCAGGCATCCCAGGAAAGGTCACCTTTGAACAACCCTTCATCAAAGGGCATGGAAGATGCTAGAAGTCACTGGTTGACCTTCCATTGTGAGCAGCACAATGACCCCTTTGTTTTCTAAGTGTGATCAACCCTGAGTTGTCACCATCTAAGTGGACTGAACTTACCTGGATACTGGGAGGAATTTTTATTGACTCTCTTCTCTATTGTAGATAAATGTCTTAATCATTCTTATGAAAATCATGGTAGCTTAACTCTGTTCTGCTTGCAGAGCCTCAGCTGGTCCCATCTCTTTACAGTAGGAACTTCCTCTTTCTTGTTAGAAGAGGGCGGAGCTTGGCCGAAGATGTGTTCTTTTAGTGTTGACGTCTTTCTAGGATCCTGTTGAGAAAACTGATGGTAAAGACTACTGTTCACATCTCACCCTAAAAATGCATGGAATCGTGGTTGGGGTATATAGATGCCATTATTAATATCATTAAGGGGGACATGGTTGCTCTTTCATCCGAGTCACGGATGGACACTTAGGAAACTATGCTTGGAAACATTTACATTCTGTGGAAACGTTTATGTTCTGAAGCCCACTCTTCTGCTCCAACATTAGTCATACATCCAGCTTGCAGTCACCTGAGCAGGGCTCTGCTGTTGCCAGCTAGCTATAAAAGTGGGTGCAGGGGAGGAAGCAGTCCCGGAGAGGACAGTGAGAGGCATCCAGTCCAGGCCTGCATCCCCACCCTCTTACTTCACAAATCTTCGTTGTGGCCCAGGTAAGGGAAATGACTTCTTTACACGTGCCTCACTGGTGGCAGAGCCAAGTCTAGACTGTCTCAAGACATGACTTTGAAAATGAACTAAAGAAGGCAAAGGGATCTGCCAGGCACACTCTGATACTCCCCCTGTCTTCTGCACTCTGGAAGTACCCAGCCTTACTGTAGGCTGGTTGTCTTTCCAGGCACCCCAGCTCTTGCTGGGTGGAGTCAGGGGGGTGGGGGAGTGTAAAGGGCAGAGGGACCTTCATACCACTGAGGTACTCAGGAGCCCTGAGAATATGACTGGGAATGTCCCTGACGGGGGGTGAGGGGTAAAACTTTCCTTCCAGGAACTGTTCCCGTGGCTTAGGAGGAACTGGTGCACTCTCTTTATGCTGCCAAGAAGCAAGTAGGAACAGAGGAGCCAGAGGCTCTGGAAGTTTTGTCTTGTGACCTGGCGCCAGAGGAGGCTGTCTGCCTGGCCCGTTACGTGGAGTCACAAGACCTCCGGGGTGCAGTTTTACAAAAGCATGCTCTCTTCTCTCCTGTCAGAGCTCACACTCAGGGCACACTTCCATCCATTCGGTAACTCGAGGGGATGGCCCTGGTTGTGATCTGGGGGCTACTCCAGGAATAGCCTCTCTCACTGAGTGACTAAAGAGGCTGCAAACCCACCTGTAAGAGTGGTTTTAGAGGTTGTGAAGATAGTGGGAAAACCCTGGAAAGTATTTGGAGTAAAGCATAATTATAATAATGCCATAGAAAAAAAACAGATTGTTTGGGTTACTGCCTCTCCTCTCATTTAAAAAAAAAAATTCTCAGGCGGTTGCCGGCCACTGCTGCATAACCAAAGAAATTGTGGTTTTGAGCTGTTTGCTATTTCTAGAAGCTTTAAAAGTTAATTCCAAACTAACAGAGTGGAGACCAAAAAAGGAAGAACACTATTTTATGGCGCATTGAGCGAAGGTGAAATGCTTGCCTCAGGCTCGGGGCAGTCAGCTCTGTGGGAATGGCTGGTGTGTGGTGTCCAGCTCCTGGCGGCAGGGGGAGGACGCATCATTGCAGGTGGTGCCCACACGCACAGTTCCTCTCTCGTGCCAGCTGCTCCAATGCTCTCCTCTTATTTCAGCCGGCAATATTTCTTGAGTTTCTGGTGGACATGCAAACACCAGTTACCTCCCCTGTCGAGCTCATTTTTGTTGTCAGCCAGCCTTCTGAGTGAACTTCAGTCTTCATTCAGTGGCCCTTGCTCCCATGTAACAGCTCATTTTATCTTTCAGACCTTTTTCTTTTTACTTTAGAAAACATTCCTTTTGTTTTTGTGGGGTTTTTTAAAGATTTTATTTCTTTATTTGACAGAGAGAAACACAGCTAAAGAGAGAATACAAGCAGGGGGAGTGAGAGAGGGAGAAACAGGCCTCCCGCAGAGCAGAGAGCCCAGTGCGGGGCTCGGTCCCGGGTCATAACCTGAGCTGAAGGCAGATGCTCAGTGACTGAGCCACCTAAATGCGTCAACATTCCTTTTGTTCATTTGTTGTTGTTGTTTTAATATTTTATTTATTTGAGAGAAAGCGCGCATGAGAGCAGGAGGGAGAGGGAGAGAGAATCTGAAGCCGACTCCCCGCTGGGTGCAGAGCCCGATCCAAGGCTCAATCCCACCACTGCAAGATGATGACCTGAGCCAAAACCAAATCGGAGGCTTAACCGACTGAGCCGTCCAGGCACCCCTCTTGTTCATTTGTTAAAATTTAGGATCCTGATGCTGACTTCAGGTTGCAAAAACATTTCTGAGGCAGTATGGAGCCCTCCTGCATTCTGGACTCCAAGGAGCAGGGATGCAGTTAGATCAGCGATCCATCTTGGATTTCTACTGGATTGGGCAGTTTTATGTAGCGTTTTCCCATAGCGTAACTATCTCCTGATGACACCTTATAAAGATAAACAGATAATCCCTTACACCAGGGGAGGGTTGGCCTAAAAAAACTTTGGGATGTAGAAAATCCGTCATGAGAGTAAATCAGATGCCTGGGTCGTGGTCAGAAACCTACTACTAACTAATGTGTGACCTTTCTTATCTAGCCACCACCTCCCCACTTCCCGGATGATCCCTAAAGACTTCCACAGTTCTGAGCCCAGTCAATCTTTGCATAATTACTTATGGATATATGAAAATTACTTCAGGCAATGACATGTTCTCTTTTCCCTGCAGAGTGAAGGCTGCCCAGACTGAGTTAGGACAGCAAATCCTGGCTGATTTTGAAGAAGCATTTCCTTCCCAGGGCACCAAGGTATTATTTTCCCTCTGGTCTTAGTCGTTTTCACTATTCTTGCCTAATTCACACTACCGTGACTCTTCCTTTACCATTCCAAAAGTGTCTGCTGGCTGCCATAAGTCTGTTTGCTAGAGGTTCAGGGTGATGAGACCATCCTTGATTTTAAATATCCCAAAGCAATGTTGATTCTTCATCTGTGTTCTTCCAGCATCAAAGAGTGAGGATTTATTTTGGTTTAATTTAATATGTGTCAAACCTAGTATCTCATCTGCCCAGCCATTTCCTTTTTTCTCATGGCTGTGTTAAAAAAAATTTTTTTTTCAAGCCGCAAAGTTTTTTAGAATCGTTACATAACTTATTGGTTTCAGTTTGGTGAAAAGACAGCTGGGAGGAGCATCCACAGGCTTATGTAACTCTCAGAGTGACACAGGAGACTCACTTTTAATGATCAGAAATCTGTTCTTTGGGCTTAATCCCTTTAGCTCTCACTGGTGGCGTGGCTGTTTGTGTTGTGTCTGCGAAGGCCATGGTATTTCGCTTGTGGGCTATGGTTACACTTCTTCCCTAACAAGCTTTGCCTCACTTGGCTATCACTGTGCTTGAGTAACTGCTTTCAGCTCTATCTTTCAAATTGTAGCACATGTAATCTTAATGCTTTGCATGTGTCGGGGAAAGAAGAACCTTCAGAAGCCTTTTTTCTCTATGATTTGAGCTATTTCAAGAGAAAGAATTATTCAACACAGAAATGAACCAGAGCACACCCAGGCAAGCAGCAGTCCTCACTGCACTTGGCAGGTGGGGGAGGGGGTATATGATCATTTACTGAGCCAAGGAACGTTTCCTGGACCTGCTCTATAATTCAATAACTGGAAATATCTTAATCATTTTTCTTTGTGCTCCATAAAAGAAACTTAGGAAGTAGATGGGCGTAGCTGCCCTGGCCTTGTAGATTACTTCCTATAGGAAACCTGCTCTTGATTTTCATGTCTGCGTATATTATGGCTGCCTTCTACTAATCAGATATTTTATTTGTAAAACATTTTCCTTTCAGGACTTTATATTCTTTTTTTTTTTTTTT
>PITA01032366.1:0-14023 GCA_004023965.1 Spilogale gracilis
CACATCTCAGACACCTCGGTCATCGTCAAGATGGACAACAGCCGGGACCTCAACATGGACTGCATTGTGGCCGAGATCAAGGCTCAGTACGACGACATCGCCAGCCGCAGCCGGGCTGAGGCCGAGTCCTGGTACCGCAGCAAGGTGAGGGACACAGGGCACCGGCCTCCTAGACATGGCAGTGGGACGGAAGCCAGCTGTGCAACAACAAGGCCTCTTTTGTCTGGGGATTCTGATGCCTTGGATGGTAACAGAGGGCAGACAGCTCTCAGGTTAGAGGGGCTGGGCAGGCCTGCCATGTAGGGTTGTGCAGGCTGAGCACTGCACAACCTACCAATGGTCTGTGGTGTCTGAGTGGGTGGGAAACTGCATCCTGAGCCTCAGGAGCATCTCTGCTCCCCCCGCAGTGTGAGGAGATGAAGGCCACGGTGATCAGGCACGGGGAGACCCTGCGCCGCACCAAGGAGGAGATCAACGAGCTCAACCGCATGATCCAGAGGCTGACCGCTGAAGTTGAGAATGCCAAGTGCCAGGTAAGGGTCACCTGGGGTCTCCCCAGGGTCACACAGGCAGTGTGTGTCCCCAGTGGATCTCACTATTCATGCTTCAGGCTATCTTCATGGCTAGAGTCCCTAGCTGTGGTCCCTTGGTGGAGATCAGCTGATGAAGCAGGAGGTGCTACCTGCTCTTGGGAGTGTTCCTAGCTGGGGGAGGGGAGAGAGTGGACACATCCAGGAAATGGACAGAGAGACCTGAGACCATAACCAACTTTGTTCTCTTCTGGCTCCCCAGAACACCAAGCTGGAGGCCGCAGTGACCCAGGCTGAGCAACAAGGCGAGACGGCTCTGAGCGATGCCCGCTGCAAGCTGGCGGAACTGGAGGCCGCCCTGCAGAAGGCCAAGCAGGACATGGCCTGCCTGGTCAAGGAGTACCAGGAGGTGATGAACTCCAAGCTGGGCCTGGACATCGAGATCGCCACCTACAGGCGGCTGCTGGAGGGCGAGGAGCAGAGGTGGGTACTATAGCCTATTTTCTCTCCCATCCTTGCCTGGGTTCCCAGCGTGCCATGTGCTTCCTGGCATCACTGGACTTCCATTTCCAAATCTCCCCATCCTGCATCTACAGGTAATGAGTAAGTCCTTTCGGTATGTTTCTAACTCTCTTTGAGTCAGTCATGGCCACCTATGTGTTTAAATAGAATGAAAATCTGCCCCTGAGAGGCAGGATTCAGGCCATAGGAATTGTAATTTCTGAGAATCCTAGCCTGCGCTTGTAACCACCTTCCCTGGGAAGTGCTCTCCCCTTCCTGGCCCTTGTTGCACACAACTAAGGCTCTAGCTCTCTTCTCAAGCCTGGCCCTGGGCTCAGCCCTGGAAGTTTGTATTTATCCCATAATGACTGCCTCCATAGGGGCTTTTAACAACTCACTCTTATATAATCCAACTACACTGGGTGCCCCTAAGTGGTCTTCCATCGCAGCAGGTAGGACTGAGGGTAGGCAGACAGCAGGGACTTGCCCCTTGAGGCAGCTGTGTCCTAGTCTAGCATTTTTGCTTATTGCTCGTTTTGGATGTGGTGGGGAAGACCCAGTCTCATGGCTGGAGGGCAGCTGATGGTCTCCTATGAGGACAACACTCCCAGAATATTGCCCCTAGGTGGGTCAGAAGCTCACATTCCCTGAGCCTCTCTCTTCTCATGTAAAACCAAGCCCCTCCTCTCAAGCAGAAGAGAGTGCTGGGCAGTGGGGAGATGGGGACACAGTTTTGAAAGTTGGAGTCAAAATTGTCTAATGGTGAGAGTTGCCACAACCTCAAGGAATTGCTTCGGAGAGTTCAGAGGCTCTATGGCTCACTGAGCCTAGGGAATTTCATTAGTGGAGACTTCCGGAATGAAGAATTTTTCAAGACTGAGTTTGGAAGTTCAAGAGATGCCAGGAGATAGCACTGGAAACCGAGCGGCCCATCCTGGCGCCGCATGGGGCCCCTGGGGTGAACTCAGAAGCTTTGGTGCAGGTTCCCTGTGAACCCCCCATGTGGGATAAGTACTTGGTGGGCTGTGGATTCTCCTCATGTCTGAAGCTGATGTTGTCAACCCTTTGCCATAGTGCTGTCAGAGCGACTCCCGCTGTTCCCCTTGAGATGTGTTATGTGGGAAGGAGGTGAAGGCTGCATGGAGTTAGCTGCTCTGAATTATAGCCCTTCCTCTGCCGTTCGTTATTTCCTCTCTCTGGGCCTCAGTTTCTCCATCTGTCAAATGAGGAAATTTGTGGGGCCAGTCTATAATCCTGCAATGGCTGAACATTGTTTTAGACAGTGTCCACTCTGCGGTGGGGAAAAGACAGGATGGAAAAGTCTGCCCTCCTGAAGCCCAGGTTCTACTGATACCGATCAGGCCAGATTTAGGAAGTCAAATCTGTGGCCCCAAAATGTGTTTAGGAGTGGATCAGAACCAGCAGAAATAGCAGCTGACAGGTCTGAAGTGCACATGCCATGGGGCAGGCACTAAGCACCTCCGTCGGCGGTCATTGATTTCATCCCCAGGGCGGCTCTAGTTGATAGATACTCAGGTGAGGAGGGGGGCCGAGCCAGACAGCACATATCCGAGGTTTCAGGGCTAAGGAGGGCGGCCAGGCACACCGGGCTCTCTATCTCCAGAGCCCACATGGGGGCTGGGCTCTGACCCGCGTAGCGCCCTCGCCCCTCAGCAGGTGCCCAGGAGGAGGGCACGGTCCTCACTTTCACCTTGGCCGCGTGCGCCTGGCGGCTGGCCCGTGACACCGACCTCTCTCTTTTCCTTCCCCCACAGGCTGTGTGAGGGCGTCGGCGCCGTGAATGTGTGTAAGTAGTCGGAGCCTCCCCCTTCTCCAGCTGGGGCGGGCCCCCGTCTTGGGGGAGGGCGGGTTTCGCTGACTCCCCCGAGCGCCTGCCGTGGGCGCGCCTGATGTGTTCCGTCCCCCATGCAGGCGTCAGCAGCTCCCGCGGTGGCGTCGTCTGTGGCGATCTCTGCGCCTCCGGTGCTGCCCCTGCTGTCACCAGCAGAGTCTGCAGCGCCCCCTGCAGCGGCAACATGGTGGTGGGCACTAGCTGTTGCGCCCCGTGCTCAGGGGCCAGCACCTGCGGCGGAAGCTGTAAGAAGTGCTAGGAGGCCGCAGCCGCCGCCAGCGCGCATCCGCGTCACCCTCCGGCCAGGACCTCGCGCACCCCGAACGCCCCGCCGCTGTCACCGCCGCCCCAGGACCGCCAGCTGCCGGCCCCTCCTCCCCGCCCGGCCGGTGGCTAGATGTGCCCACTCTGCATGTCCTCCCTATCTGCTCCTCCCCCTGTGTGCGGTCCCTGGGGCGCCCTGAGCCCCGGGGAGGTTGGGGCGGCACCTTGGCTTCTCTTTGTAGGCTTTCCCAGTAGTGGCTTTGTTGTCTTCAGGACTCATCCTTTCTTCTGCCTTCTATTTTTTTCTGCTGGATTCATGCGTCCTGCCTGACCCCTTCACCCCAGCTTTCAGGGACAGGGCGGGCCCCAGAATCTCCGCTGTCTGCACTTCCTGGGAATGGGCCCGTGTGCTTGTACCTGTGGAATGGAGGTGGGGAACACTGATGGTGGCTTTCATTAAACTCTGTGGAATGGAAGAGCACCTCCTTCCAGGGCAGCCCGCAGAGGCTTCAACAAAGCCCATGGCTCAACTGCCAGTCTGTTTCTTTGCCTTTGTTTCACTCTGTGTTTCCAATAAACTAATTGTAGCTTATCGAACCTGGTGCCTCAGAGTCTTGAAAACGTCAGGGTCATCCTGTGATAGGGGCTCCCTGCCCGAGATTTCCTCAGGACCTCCCCCATCCACTTAGTTATGACCACAGCAGTAGGTGTTGCCCCACTAGCCTTGAGCGACCTCAGCCTTGGGAAAGAAAAGAGGACTCATGTGGTATCCTGTGTGGTTGTGGATTTCCCTAGACCAAGGTGTCTCAGCTTCAAAAGCACTGCCATTTTGAGCTGGAGCCTTCTTTGTTGGGGGCTGTCCTCGGCATCACAAGATGCTTAACTGTGTCCTGGGGCTCTGCCCACCAGATGCCAGGGTCACCCCCCACACCTCCACCAACTGTGACAACCAAACATGTCTCTAGAAAAGAGCAAATATGCTGTAGGCATTCTGGACCAGGGGCATTCCTGGAGGGGAAGGAGCATGAGGAAAGGTGAGAAGATGAGAATGGAAGGAAGGAGTGAGAGACAAGCAATATGGGGGAGAGGAAGGGCATCGGGCTTAGAGTCAGGAGTCTGCTTCTAATTCAGAGTCCTGACCCTCCCATTTCTCAGATGTGTGATTTAGGGCAAACTCCTTCCATGGTCTGAGCTTCACTTTCTTTGGGTGTGGAGTGAAGGAGGTTGGATAATAATCCTAAGGTCCTTTCTGGCTTCCTAAGTGAGATTATGCATTTAAAAGGGTGCTGTTGATACAAACCTATATTTGAATGCTGGTTCAGCCATTTACTTCCTCTGTAATGGGGCAAGTCTCTAATCCTCACTCAGCTTTAGCCTTTTCATTTGTAAATGGAGTAACAATGCCTACTGGGTTGTAGTCAGATATTTATTGCTTGTAACAAATCACTTCAAAATTTAGAGACTTAAAACAATACAGGTACCCTCTGCTTTTTCCAAGAGTACGCTACACCACTTTGCTTTTACAAAAGACATAGATACTTTTCACTGATGGAAAGAAATCCAAAGAGGGTTTCCCTTTTTACTAAAAGAGGTGACAAGCAAATAGAGCATTCTGCATCGGTTTGGCAGCCAGCCCTTTGAGACAGCCCACAGCCCAGCCATGAGAGTGGTGCCCCCAAGCGCCTTCCCTGGGAAATACACCCAGCATCTCAACATCCAGCAGCCAGAGCTTTGAACCGCATCTGTATTTTATCTCGATTTATTTTGTGCACTCTTAGCAAGCTGTGTCCTAAGGTAGCAGAAACGCCTAAGAGAGGCTATTTTTGAGTCTGGGATGCTCACAAATTTTTTCCATATAAATTAATGGTAAACCCTTCTTCACTTAATGTCATATCAGCTTATGAAATATTTCATAGGAACCCTCTGTGTTTGGATAGCAGGGAAAGCTGTTTTCCCATTGCTCATGATTCTGTGGGCTTATGGGGCAGTTCCTCTACTTTCTGTGATATTGTGTGGGGCGTTAAGGTATCTGTGAAGTCCAAAACAGCCTCATTTCACAGGGAAGACCAGCTAGAGCTGCTGATCAGACCAGCCAGGGTCTAATCAGGACATAATAATGTGAACAAATAGAGTTTAATATAAAGAATTATTAATTACAATAGGGGATTAGAGTAATGAGAGATCAACTAGTAAAAAGCAAGAGACCTAAAGTATACAGAAGCTGCAGATAGTAGGGGCAACCCCTACCCTCAGGCCTGAGAGAGCACATCCGCAGAAGGGTACACCCTTTTAACAGGGTCTAACAGCCAAGGTCCAGATCTTGTTGAAGACTCATAGTACATAGCAGTGCTATATGGGCAGAACTTGCTGGAAATCCGTCCTTTCGAACTTGCTGGAATTCTGCCTTCCATGCTGTTAGGGAAAGCTGCTCATGAAGACATGTCTCCACCTCGAGGCCACCCAAGAAGGATACCAGAGGTTGCTGGCCACAGGATGCTGCTGGTCACTGTGCAAGAACTGAGTTCTGGAGAACCCTGATGCAATGGGAATCTGCCAAGAGGACAGCAGAACCAGGAAGGAAAGCCCCTTCCTCCGGCAATATCTCTCCAACGCCCTCTACTGACAAAACGCGGTATTGTGTCAGCAGACAAAAAAATATTTAAAGGGCTCCTCTCAATTTTCGCAGAGCAGGCAATGATGGATATAAAGCTGGAGGTGAGAGACAATAAATTGACAAGTTGCATACAGGGACTTCGTTCTCTTCCATATGAGCCTCTCTCACGTGGCTGCTTGGACTTCCTCAACAGCCCGGTGGCAGGTTTTTCAGGGCATTCCAAGAAGAATGAAGGAAGGAGGCAGAAGTTGTCAGTCCCCTCTAGGCCTAATCTCAGAAGGTCACTTCTGCCATCTTCTACTGACCACCAAACCTGTCGCAGGGCCAGCTCTGATTCAGGAGAAGGAGAATCGGGCTCCATCTCTTGACGGCTTCATGTACAGAGAGGAAAGAATTGTTGGTTCCATGGTGCCCTTGCTGGCCACAACAATTTATGTCTCCCCTGCCAAAGAATGTGTGCACACCCCTCCCAAAATTCCTCAAAGTTTCATCACTTCATGATATCAGCTTGAAGTTCAGGATTTCACTATTTGGATCAGATCCAAGTATGCTCAAGGCTTGGGACTTGGTTCTCTTGTTGCCGTTCCCCCATTATGGCGTACCTCATTCTGAAGACCTGTATTTTTATGTCCACTACACACCTGTCATGCAATGGCGAGATAGGGACAGGATAGCCACAATAGGCGCTCCCATGGGGGAGGCAAAATTGGGAGCATTCAGAAGTCACTGAGTCAAAGCAATTCCAAGTGCAGTCAGGCAGGCACAGGTAACTCCTCCCATGGGCAAGGCAGGGAGTGTGGTTCATTAGAGCCTTCTTTTACTCTCTGGAAGTGGTTCTCCTCTGTTCCCGGCTCTATCCTTTTGGATATTGGTTCTGTTTTCTGGATTGTTCTTTCTTTTTCATAATAAATAACCCATGTTTTCTTAGCCTGCTTCCTGTTTGTAGGAGGTTAGGGGCTCAGAGTCCATTTTCATTTTGAACCATCTCTATTCCTTTTAGTGAGAACTGGTATAATTCTTTTAAAAATGTTGTTTCCGGCATATCAAATGATAATGAACTTTGTTAGACAAAGGTGTCACCATAAATATCTTTGAGATAGGCTCCTTCCACCCTTGGCTGTGAGTCATTACGCTTTGGAACAACCCTGAAGACTCATGGAAGCCCTGCTGCTTGGAAGGAGGATCTATGAAGTTGCTTTTAAGATTTTTAGAACACTTTTGGTCAGCTGAGTCTAAAAGACTCTGAATTAAATCTGAGATCTCAGCAAAGGGTCTAATGGCTGTGGTCTTCATCCGACTTTTACTTGAGAGAATGGTTTATTAGCCATGCTTTGCATTTGATCTTTGCTCTGAGGCCATTGCTTAATTGGAGAACCTTTTGCTGACTGGAAACTGTCCATTTCTCTCCTCTTGTAGTTTATCATAGGTGGCTAGGAGAAACCAGTGGCATTTTCATCTTTCTACCTGGAAACCTCATCCAGGTCCACAAACCCAGAAGATGCCTTTTTTGTCTTCCTTGTTGCCACAGGGAATAGCCCTGCCAAACTTGTCACACTACATAATAGGGATCATGTCTTAGAGCATCTACTAATAACTTCCTCATTGTCCTTCCCACCTTCACTAATAGCCTCCTTGAGGACAGTTAGACTCTGCTTGATGCCTTGTACCAAACCAGTTGTAACCAAATCCACGTTCATTTGCCCGACGTGCGGCAAAGCCGATCACTGAGATATCAAGTATGCAGCAAGGAAAAGGTTTATTCTAGAGGCAGCCGAATGAGGAGACAGGATGGCAAGCCTCCAATCCACCTTTTCGAAAGGGGAGAGAACAAGTTTGTTTACAACCATAGGAGTTGAGATTATATACATCCTAATGGAAAGGGCAGGGAAATTACGAGCATTCACGTAAACAGGTGGCGCATGCGCACTCAACAAAGATATGTGTAACAAACATACCACATTTTTGTGGCCGACACTTAATATCTGAAGAAGGCAAAATTCCGCTCCTGCCATTAAGTATAAAGCAGTTATCTTGGGACAAGGAGAAGGGTCTATGGGCTTGATCCGCGAGCTAGTTACAGACTGGATGGGCTCTTGTCTCCCGCAAAGAAAGCAGGGCCCTGCTTTGTTCACGGGATGGCACTGTATCTGTTGACCAGGCTTCTACAGCCACAGCTAGTGGATTTGTCATTAAGATCTGCAAAGACAGGGTAACCGATTAGGAAGAAACAGTTCTCTGAAAAACAAGCTTTACATTTCCGGTGCGTTTCCGTCTCGTGAACTCTGGGGGGCGCGGTTTCACGATGTCGCAGATTTTAGGTTTGGTTACAGAAGACGCTACTTCCAGGTACTGATTTCTTCACTTACTGGTTGCCATACAAACATCTGCCCAAACGTATCGGCTTCAAAAAAACCACTATTTTTCGTGATAGTGTAGTTTGGCTGGATGGTTCTTCTGCTTCATGTTATTGGCTGCAGCTCCCCTACATCCAAAATGACTTTGCTCTCCTGGTGGACATTTGGTCTTGGCCGGTGGCTGAGGGCTCAGCTAGGGCTGAGGGCCGGGAGCCTCTGTTCTCCTCCGTGTGCTGCCAGCCCTCCTAAGGAGGGTACAGAAGGCCCACAATGTCACTTCTACCATATTCTATTGGTCAAAGCAGTCTCAGGGCCAGCCCAGACCCAGGGCAGGGGAAAGAGGCTTCATCTCCCAGGTGAGGAATGGCAGGCACTGACAGGGAGAGCTGCGGGGTGGCTTCTGAAGACAGCTACCACAGGACCATCAAATGAGACCCTACAGATAAAAGTTTATAGTGTGGCACATAATAGATACTCAAAACCTGCTATTATTATTATTACTATGACTGTGCTATCATACCAGTACAACATTCCAAGTGTCTAAATAGTGGGGTGGGGGGAAGTAGACAGAAGAAGACTGGGTGTTGAAAGTCTGGATTTTTGGGTTCTTGTCCGGGTTTGGTCACTGAAAGTGTGTGGTCAAGGTTTTTCAGCTTTGGGAACTTCAGTTTCTCTATGTTTTGGGATGATAACTGAATCAGCTGCCGGGCAGGGCTGGGCAGACTGGAAGGGACTGTCACTCTGGGTATGGTCATGACCCATACCGGGCTTGCCTCAGGCTTATCGGCCCACAGGGATCTGACATCCAGATAGCTCATGTTCCTTGAAGTCAATGGGAACCTTCCAGAGAGGAAGCACGTGGCTCTCTGTGAAGCCTGAGGTTGGCCCAGACTGTCTACTTCTGTAAGATGCTGGGAAAAGTGTCTGGAAGGAAGTAGGAATGAGGAATGCCAGACCATGGGTGAAGAAAGCTTTTCTGAGATGGAGCTGGGGTTGTGGGTAGGGGAGTATAGGTAGGAAGGACTCATCTTAAGCTTTCCGAGGGCACTGGAGAGCAGGCCCCCTCTTCCCCACCAGCCCTTGGACTTAACAAAGTTCCTGTAGGTTTCCATGCTCCTTTTCCAACCCAGCTCTTCATATGCTCTTCCCCTTGTCCAGAGCACATCCCTTCCTCCTTGTCAGCTCCTTACTTATGCTTACTTTTTTGCTATAAGATATAAAACAGGCATCTGTGATTATTTCTATCACTTATATGAACCCAGGCTTATATACCAGTATTTGGTACATATCAGATGTTCAATAATTATTTGTTGATTGTATAAATCAACTCCTGATCTTCCTTTAGGCCTCAACTTCAATATAACTTCCTTTAGGACGTAACCTTGTCCCAGTTCAGAATCGTCCAACCAGACCTCTTCGTGGCTGTGCCTCTCATTGATGGAGAAGCAGCAGTGGTGACCAAGCAGGTGGGGCCCAGGAACTCAGAAAAGGAGGCTCTAATAGTTGGAGAGTATGCAGCATCAGTATTGCCTGGTAGGGTGGAAGGAAGATGCATCACGTACAGAGGCATGGAGTCTCCCCAGGATCCCCTGGTGGTACCTGGATGACCTCCCAAGGCTGGTGGAGTGTGGTGATTCCAGAGCAGAGCTCAGCGTCATTGCCAAGAGGGTTAGGATGGAAAGGGGCAGAGCCCTTGGGTCAGCGCTCACTGGACATGTGTTCGGGTGCTTTGAGCCAAAGGTAAGGAGGATGGCAGGAGGGGGGTGAGGAGTGGGGAGAGGCAGAGACCAGTCAGAATCAGATATATAGGCTGGTATGCTACATTCAAGAGTCTGGGCTTCATCCTGAAGCCGGGACCCGCTGAAAGATCAGATTTGTGTCTTTTAAAGACCTCTGGCTGCCATGTTATGTGGGTTGGAAGGCGAGAAGAGCAGCTCTCCAGGCAAGATGGTGGTGGCCAGAAGGTGGGTGGTGGCCCCAGAGAGAGAAAAGAGAGTCATATTCAGGGGGTACTTAGGAGGTAGGAAAGGAAAACATTTAGGGGTTAGGGTTGAGGTTGAGGGTAATTGTGCAGGCACGAGGAGATCCTGGGTCTGGGCAACTACGTTGATGATCTTGCCAGGGGACAAAGAGGAGGCTCTGGTGGAGAGAGTGTGGGATGGTGAGTTCAACTGGAAGGTCTGTTGGATAAGAGGAGTCAGCCAAGTGGGGATGTCATATAGGAACTGGGGCAAGTGGGTCTGAAGCTGGGGAGTGACGTCAGGCAGCAGAGAGTCATCTGGACTTGAAAGTGTGGTTGGAGGGTTTTAACCAGGAAGGCCATTAACTGTGGTGCAAACTGAAGGCCAGAGGCTGATGTCATTGCCTGGGCAGTGTGTGCAGGGAGGTGAGAGAAGGTCCCCAAGGCACTTGAACATTCAAGGGCAAGGTCGTCTGGGTGAGGGAAATGAGCTAGGAAGCAGGACGGCCTGGAACCAGGTGAAAACCTGGAACAAAGGCAAACAAGGCAGAACAAAGCAGTGGAAGGCCCGAGACTCAGGGCTCAGGAATGGGGAGGGGGAGAGGGTCACAGGGAGCCGAGGGGGCTTGGGTGAGGACAAGGAGCTGAGAGTACCCTAGAAATTCTAGAAGGGAGTGAGGGAAGGTAGCAGGTCCTCCTACGACAACTTGGGGAGATGGGTGGGAAGGAGAGGGCCTGGAGGATGGGTGGTCAGCATGGGGACTGAGTAGGGCTGGGGCAGAAGGAGAGAAGAAGAGGGTCAGTGGGAAGGGAGTTGAGTGCACAGGAAAGCTCAGGCCATACAGGGGGCAGAGGAGCCCTTTTAGCTTTGAGATTGAAGTTCCTCCGTGTCTGAGGATGAGGGCAGTGTGGTGGGGGAGCTGAGAAAGCAAGTAGAGGGTATCCTCTTACGCACCATGAGGCTTTCGAGGAGGCTGTCCCAGGTGTGCCAATGGGGGGGTGGGGGGTGATGGGCATGACTCAGGTGCCAGGTGCTGTGAGCATGGTCAGCACTGCCAGGCCAGGGGAGGACACACTATGTGAGGACCCGCCCTGTCGGTGCCCAGGCTGAGACCGGCCAGAACCGGCCCAGTCCTCCGGCCATCTCGCTGGGCTGCGGTGCTCAGTGGTTGGTGGACATGGGCTCACTCCAGAAAAACAAGGCATCACAGCACAGAAAGTGGGCCCCCCAGTTTATTGGGAACACAGGAGACAAAAGACCAGAGAGGTGGGGGAGGCAGGCAGCAAGGACCCTTCCACGGAAGGCGAGCCCTTCTCCCTGGGCCCGGGGCCAGAGGCCAGCCCAGCGGGAAGGGGAAGGTGCAGTCCTGGGCAGCAGCCGCTTCCGCTTCGGGAGGGCAAGATGAGCAGAGGAGGGGCTGATGGGAACAAGCCCCATATGGTGTATTCTCAGAACACGAGGGGAAGAGCTACCGAGGCACCGCAGTTCTCAGCTGGAGGTGGGGACGGTGGCGCATCTGGCAGGCAGAAGGGGCTTCTCTGGCTCTCTCTTGGGGTTGCCTAACATCTCCCCAGGCCACAGGAACCCCCTCCGCAGGTGGTGTTGAGCGGGCCGCAAGGGGCGCACATGCCGGTGCTCACCGCCAGGTTCCCACTGCAGGGGGCGCTGCACGCGCTGCCGGTCACAGGCCGGGAACCGGACACGCAGAGGTCCCCACAGACGACCCCGCCGCGGGAGCTGCTGACACCTGTAGAAACAAGGGCAGAGTCAAGAGGTCTGGCTGGTGGCTACCCCAACCGGGCACCTTCCTTTAGCCTCCCTGCTCTGCGTCAGCCTCCAGGGAAGGACACAAAAGGCCTTCAGCTGTAGTTCTGAAGGCATGGAAGAAACCTCAGCCTGAGAGCCAGGAGCCCTGGGTTCTGGGGCTAATTCTGCTTTGTGACCTTGGCCAAGTCCCTTCCTCTTTCCTGGCCTCAGCTTGACAGCCCAGGTTCTTTCCTGCAGAGATCTGTTATTCTTTCTCTTCTCCAACCCTCTTTATGCTGTCCAGTTCTTCCTGCGAGCTAACTTCAGTTTCTCCTGCTGCATGATCAACCTACTCCCATTTACTGGAGGAATTATTGGAAACATTCCCCCCGTCCCCCCAGTCTTTCTATAAACTCATAGCCAGAAAATTCGTGTTGCCCAACATACAATTTGCTTTTTCAGGACTCAAGATACTTACAGACATTCACAGCTCCAACACCTTCACACAGCCTGAGTGGGGAAAAGGTAAGAAAGGGGAAGAGAAAAGAAATCAGAATGAGGTTCTCAGATTTCCTCTATGCTGGAATGGATCGTCTCAAGTGTATTTCTGGCCTATATTTATGCTTTTGCATAACTTTAAAAAGTACCTTTCTGACAATTGCAGCAATGCCAGGCCACACTATTTGGCAAGCAGAGTACAGGCTGGATTTCAGCTCTTATTTGCTCCTCAGCTGGCTGCCTTTGTGCAGTGCACAGTCTGAACAACCATATGTGGCATACTTGGATAGGTTCAGTTTTAGGAAAGGGAAGGTTCTTTCGGGCAGTCACATGAAGCCAGGGTCACAGTTTGGTTAGCAACTCTATCTTTGGGCAAGGTGACCTCCTAGAAACCAAGCAGGGAGTGTATCTTGCAAGACTTGGGGATGGAATAACCTGAGGATATTCTAAACTGAGAGAGTGGGTGTCTAGGCTCTATCTTAGCAAGGACCTGGGTTCTGTGAGACCCTAGACCTCATAGTGATACCGACCTTCATTTTTTTCTCTGTATACTATGTCCAAGTTCTAGCCTTTTGAGACCTGGGATTCCGAGACCCCAGAGTCTAGCTTGGGGTCGGTTCTCAGGACTGACTAGGATATGGAGGAATCAAAGATGGGCAAATCTTTGCAAGTAGAATTCCTGGGGCAGCTGGGCTGGTACCCACCTCTGCTCCTCGCCCTCCAGCAGCCGCCTGTAGGTGGCGATCTCGATGTCCAGGCCCAGCTTGGAGTTCATCACCTCCTGGTACTCCTTGACCAGGCAGGCCATGTCCTGCTTGGCCTTCTGCAGGGCGGCCTCCAGCTCTGCCAGCTTGCAGCGGGCATCGCTCAGAGCCGTCTCGCCTTGTTGCTCAGCCTGGGTCACTGCGGCCTCCAGCTTGGTGTTCTGGGGACCCGGAAGAGAAGAAGGTAGGTTATGGTCCCGGGTCTCTCTGTCCTTTACCTAGATGTATCCAGTCTCTCCTTTCCCCCAGCTGGGAACACCCCAAGAGCAGGCCTCTCCCCGTCATGACCCTGGTCCCCTTGAGCTAGGGACTCTTGTCATGCAGATGGCTTGGAGCATGAATGGTGAGATCCACTGGGGACACACACTGCCTGTGTGACCCTGGGGAGACCCCAGGTGACCCTTACCTGGCACTTGGCATTCTCAACTTCAGCGGTCAGCCTCTGGATCATGCGGTTGAGCTCGTTGATCTCCTCCTTGGTGCGGCGCAGGGTCTCCCCGTGCCTGATCACCGTGGCCTTCATCTCCTCACACTGCGGGGGGAGCAGAGATGCTCCTGAGGCTCAGGATGCAGTTTCCCACCCACTCAGACACCACAGACCATTGGTAGGTTGTGCAGTGCTCAGCCTGCACAACCCTACATGGCAGGCCTGCCCAGCCCCTCTAACCTGAGAGCTGTCTGCCCTCTGTTACCATCCAAGGCATCAGAATCCCCAGACAAAAGAGGCCTTGTTGTTGCACAGCTGGCTTCCGTCCCACTGCCATGTCTAGGAGGCCGGTGCCCTGTGTCCCTCACCTTGCTGCGGTACCAGGACTCGGCCTCAGCCCGGCTGCGGCTGGCGATGTCGTCGTACTGAGCCTTGATCTCGGCCACAATGCAGTCCATGTTGAGGTCCCGGCTGTTGTCCATCTTGACGATGACCGAGGTGTCTGAGATGTG
>PITA01032367.1:0-14019 GCA_004023965.1 Spilogale gracilis
TTAATTGTAACAAATGCACTACCCTCATGTAATCATTCCCTATGTTAATCATAGGGAAAGCAATTTCAGGGATGGGGAACTGGCATATGGAAACTCCTGACTCATCATTTTTTCATAAATTTTAGTAAATTAAAACTAAAAATTAGCAAGCAAAAATATTTTGTGCTGATTTTGTTTTCTAATAAAAGAAAGTGTAATAGTTGATTGAATTGTTGGATCCCTTATGGGTAAATAAGTAGTATTACACAAAGGCCCCAGGTAAATTTCCTTTTAATCATAAGATCAAATTAAGTAGATCTTACTTGATGCTGTGGATAGTATTATTATTGTGTGTGCGTGCATCTGTGTATGTGTGCAGGCACGCGTGCATGTGCATGTGTAGAATAATATAGTATTATATAATATATGCAATTGAAACATTTCTGTTGAGGAACAAGTAGTATAAGTAAAGCATACAAATAGATAGGACTCCATTATGAAGATAACTACTTGTAAATCTACATTTTGGGAACTGTTTGTTTCAGGAAATATTATTGTTAAGCAACATTATCCTTCAAACTAGTCTCTTTTAATTTGAAAAGTCACTTTCAAAAAAGGGAAAGGACATATCCCACCAGCAATTTCTTTAATGTTTTGAAACATTTTTTTCCTGCAATATTGGCTTAATAAGGATTAACACATTTCAAAAATTTGTTCAATATTTTCATTGTGAAGAATATTTATTTTTGTTGCTGTAACAACCAGAAAGAGATGTGAGAAGACTGAGAAAGTGTGCTTTGGCTTTCTGCACACTTCAGATGACAATCACCATTCCAACCATTAACTGGAGAATTCGTATTCTTTTATTAACCTAGCATCAAGCTGTGTAGAGTGGGGTCAGGCCAAGATTATTAACAGATAATGTGTCCCAGATCTCCTACCTCACTTCCTCTCTGTTCCTCTATGGTTCACACTATGACAAAGTTGGATCTAATTTTCCTTGGCAATTTTTCTTCTACCCCAGTACTAGTTTTCAAGATTTCATGGCCTCATTTTCTTTGCTTCAAGACTGTGCTTTTCTTTTGAAAAATGATGTATTAAATGTTAATTCCATTTAATGCATTAAGTTGAAAACTGCCTAAATTAAATATCCATAGGAGGATACAGATTTTAATACAGTTATAGAAATACATCTTATCTTAAATGAACTTTGAATGATAGAAGTTTAGTCAGCAAGCAGGTCAGAAATGATATCACCATGGCTTGGAGAATTTCCTCTAAGCTCACTTGACAATTGACTGCTGTTGGTGTGTCTCAGGCTTTAGGAGTAAAATATATGGGAGGTGGATGAGAAGCCCTTAACTCTTACCAAGATTTTTTTTTTTTTAAGATTTTATTTATTTATTTATTTGACAGAGATCACAAGTAGGCAGAGAGAGGAGGAGGCAGGCTCCCTGCGGAGCAGAGAGCCCGATGGGGGCCTCGATCCCAGGACCCTGAGATCATGACCTGAGCCAAAGGCAGAGGCTTTAACCCACTGAGCCACCCAGGCACCCAACTCTTACCAAGTTTTATCTCGACTGTGTTGAGCTAGGATTTTGTAATTTTTTTTTTCTTTATTCCATCTGATATAAAATGAATAATGTTGGTTATATATAATAGAAAATGCATTGAATGAAGTAGGAGGATACAAGAGTTCTTCATCTACACAGAATCTCAGCTCAAGGGACAAACTCCTTGGAATATTGTCAAAAATTAGAAATAAACAGAAGGCTTAGAAACAGCCTAACTTACTGTATACAAAATTTAATATACAGTCTATTTTGTAGACAGCAGATTTTTATTTCTGTGTCTTCTACATTCTACCTTCTTAATATTTGTATGTAATTTAACATGGTTCTTTTTTGTTTGTTTGTTTAGTTTTTGTTTTTTTCCATAACCCAGCCATCCTATCTCTCCCCCCCCCAGCAACCCTCAGTTTGTTTCCTGAGATTAAGAGTCTCATGTTTTTTCTTCTTCCTCGGTCCCATCTTGTTTCATTTTTTCTCTCCCTACTCTCCTCATATCAGAGAAATCATATCAGAGAAATCATATGATAATTGTCTTTCTCTGATTTACTTATTTCGCTCAACATAATACCATCTAGTTCCATCCACATCATTGCAAATGGCAGGATTTCATACTTTTTGGTGGCCGCATAGTACTCCATTGTGTGTGTGTATGTGTGTGTGTGTGTGTGTGTGTGTACACTATATATTTTCCAATCAAGAAGAGTGGCATTTATCCATTCATCTGTTGATGGGCATATCTGGGTTCTTTCCATAGTTTGGCTATTGTGGACATTGCTCCTATAAACATTCTGGGGCATATGTCCCTTTGGATCACTACATTTGTATCTTTAGGGTAAATACCCAGTAATGAGGTTGCTGGGTCATAGGGTAGCTCTATTTTTCAACTTTTTGAGGACTCTTCATACTGTTTTCCAGAGTGGCTGTACCAGTTTGCATTCCCAGGAACAGTGTAGGAGAGTTCTCCTTTGCCCACATCCTCGCCAACATGTCATTTCCTGATTTGTTAATTTCAGCCATTCTGACTGGTGTAAGATAGAATCTCACTGTGGTTTTGATTTTTTTATTTCCATGATGCTGAAGGATGTTGAGCACTTTTTCATGTGTTTGTTGGCTATTTGAATGTCTTCTTTGGAGAAGTGTCTGTTCATGTCTTCTGTCCATTTCTTGATTGGATTATTTGTTCTTTCAGTGATGTGTTTGATAAGTTCTTTATAGATTTTGGATTCTAGCCCTTTATCTGATATGTCATTTTCAAATATTGTCTCCTATTCTGTTGGTTATCTTTTGGTTTTGTTGACTGTTTCCTTTGCTTTTGATCTTGATGATATTCCAATTCATTTTTGCCCTTGCTTCCTTTGCCTTTGGTGATGTTTCTAGGAAGAAGTTGCTGTGGCTGAAGTCAAAGAGGTTATTGCCTGTGTTCTCAAGGATTCTGATGGATTCCTGTCTCAAACTGGGGTCTTTCATCCATTTTGAGGCTATTTTTGTGTGTGGTTAAGGAAATGGTCCAGTGTCATTCTTCTGCATGTGGCTGTCCAATTTTCCCAACACCTTTTGTTGAAAAGACTCTCTTTTTTCAATTGGACATTCTTTCCTGCTTTGTCGAAGATGAGTTGAGGGTCCATTTCTGGGCTTTCTATTCTGTTCCACTGATCTATGTGTCTGTTTTTGTGCCAGTGCCATACTGTCTTAATGATAACAGCTTTGTCATAGAACTTAAAGTCTGGAATTGTGATGCCACAAACTTTTTTTTTTTCTTCCAACATTCCTCTGGCTATTTGGGGTCTTTTCTGGTTCCATAGAAATTTTAGGATTATTAGTCCCATTTATTTGAAAAACATTGGTGGTATTTTAATAGGGATTGCATTAAATGTGTAGAGTGCTCTAGGTACCATAGACTTTTTTTTTTTTACTTTATTGTTCTTCCAATCCATGAGCATGGAATGTTTTTCCATTTCTTTGTGTCTTCCTAAATTTCTCTCATGAGTACTTTATAGTTTTCCGAGTATAGATTCTTTGCCTCTTTGGTTAGGCTCATTCCTAGGTATCTTCTGGTTTTGGGTGTAAGTGTAAATGGGATCAGAACCTCAATTTCTGTTTCTTCTGTCTTGCTGTTGGTGTATAGAAATGCAACTGATTTCTGTTCATTGATTTTATATCCTGACAATTTACTGAATTCCTGTATGAGTTGTAACAGTTTTGGGGTGGAGTCTTTTGGGTTTTCCACATAAAGTAGCATATCATCTGCAAAGAGTGAGAGTTTGACATCTTTGTTGATTTGGATGTCTTTCATTTATTTTTGTTATATGATTGCTGAGGCTGGGACTTCTAGTACTATGTTGAATAGCATTGGTGATTGCAGACAGCCATACCGTGTTCCTGACCTTAGGGGAAAAACTCTATTTGCTTCCCCATTGAGAGTGATATTTGCTGTGGGTTTTTCATAGATGGCTTTTGTGATATTGAGGTATGTACCCTCTATCCCTACACTGTGAAGAGTTTTGATCAAGAAAGAATGTTGTATTTTGTCAAATGCCTTTTCAACATCTATTGAGAATATCATATGGTTCTTCTTCTTTCTTTTATTAATGTACTGTATCACATTGATTCATTGCAGATGTTGAACCAAACTTGCAGCTCAGGAATAAATCCCACTTGGTTGTGGTGAATAATCCTTTTAAGGTACTCTTGGATCCTGTTGGCTAATATTTTGGTGAGAATTTTTGCATCCGTGTTTATCAAGGATATTGGTCTGTAATTCTCCTTTTTGATGGGGTCTTTGGTTTTGGGATCAAAGTAATGCTGGCCTCATAAAATGAGTTTGGAAGTTTTCCTTCCATTTCTATTTTTTGGAACAGTTTCACAACAATAAGGTATTAATTCTTTAAATGTTTGGTAGAATTCTACTGGGAAGCCAACTGGCCCTGCATTCTTATTTTTTGGGAGATTTTTGATGACTGCTTCAATCTCCTTACTGGTAATGGGTCTGTTCACTTTCTTTATTTCTTCCTGGTTCAGTTTTGGTAGTTTATATGTCTCTAGGAATGCATCCTTTTTTTCTGATTTTCAAGTTTGCTGGTGTATAGTTGTGCATAATATGTTCTCAACATTGTTTGTATTTCTTTGGTGTTGGTTGTGATCTGTCCTCTTTCCTTTGTGATTTTATTAATTTAGGTCCTTTCTCTTTTCTTTTGGAAATGTCTGGCCAGGGATATATCAATCTTGTTCATTCTTTCAAAGAATGAGTTCCTAGTTTTGTCATCCTTTCAAAGAATTAGCTCCTAGTTTTGTTGATCTGTTCTACTATGTTTTGGTTTCTATGTTCTGATCTTTATTATTTCTTTTCCCCTGCTGAGTTTAGGCTTTTTCTGCTATTCTTTCTGTAGCTCCTTTAGGTGGAGAGTTAGATTTTGTGTTTAGACCTTTCTTGTTTCTTGAGAAAGATTTGTTTTGCTATATACTTTTCTATAAGGACCATCTTCATTGTGTCCCAAAAGATTTTGAACAGTTGTGTTTTCATTTTCATTTGTTTCCATGATATTTTTTAATTCTTCTTTAATTTCCTGGTTGAGCCATTTATTGTTTAGTAGGATACTCTTTAGCCTCCATGTAGTTGAGTTCTTTCCAAATTTCCTCTTGTGGTTCAGTTCTAATTTCAAAGCCTTGTGGTCTGAAAATATGTAAGGAATGATCCCAGTCTTTTGGTATTGGTTGAGACCTGATTTATGACCCAGGATGTGATCTGTTCTGGAGAATGTTCCATGTGGACTAGAGAAGAGTGTGTATTCTGTTGCTTTGGAATGGAATGCTCTGATTATATATGTGATGTCCATCTGGTCCAGTGTGTCATTTCAAACCTTTATTTCCTTGTTGATCTTTTGCTTAGATGATCTCTCTATTTCAGTGAGGGCAGTGTTAAAGTCCCCTACAATTACTGTATTATTGCTGATGTGTTTCTTTTATTTAGTTATTAATTGGTTTACATAATTGTCTGCTTCCATGTTAGGGGCATAGACCTTTAAAATTGTTAGATATTCTTGTTGGACAGACACTTCAAGTATGACATAGTGTTCTTCCTCATTTATTTGGCCTAAAAATGTAATTTGTCTGATATAAGGATTGCCACCCCAGCTTTCTTTTGATGTCCATTAGTATGGTAAATTGTTTTCCACTCCCTCACTTTAAAACTGGAGGTGTCTTTGGGTCTAAAATAGGCTTCTTGGAGACAACATATTGATGGGTCTTGTTTTTTTTTTTGTTGTTTTTGTTTGTTTGTTTGTTTTCCCATTCTTGTACCCTGTGTCTTTTTTTTTTAAAGATTTTATTTATTTGACAGAAAGAAACACAGCCAGAGAGGGAACACAAGCAGGGGGAGTGAGAGGGAGAAGCAGGCTTCCCGCCAAGCAGGGAGCCCGATGTGGGACTCGATCCCAGGTCTCCAGGATCATGACCTGAGCCGAAGGCAGTTGCTTAACCAACTGAGCCACCCAGGCGTCCCTACCCTGTGTCTTTTGATGGTACATATCATCCATTGACATTCAGGGTAACTATTGAAAGATATGAATTTAGTGATATTGTAGTACCTGTAAGGTGACTGTTACTGTATATCGTCTCTGTTCCTTTCTGGTCTGCTACTTTTAGTCTCTATCTCTGCTTAGAGGACCGCTTTTAATATTTTCTATAGCGCTGGTTTGGTGTTTGCAAATTCTTTTAGTTTTTGTTTGTTCTGGAAGCTTTTTATCTCTCCTTCTATTTTCAATGACAGCCTAGCTGGATATAGTATTCTTGGCTGCATATTTTTTCTCATTTATTGCTCTGAATATATCATGCCAGTCCTTTCTGGCCTGCCACATCTCTGTGGATTGGTCTGCTGCCAATGTAATATTTATGCCATTGTGTGTTACAGTCCTCTTCTCTGGAGCTGCTTTCAGGATTTTCTCTTTGTCATTGAGTCTTTTAAGTTTTACTATTAGATGATAGGATATGGATTTTGAGAGGAGTTCTCTGTGCCTCCTGGATTTTGATGTGTGTTGCCTTTGCCAAATTAGGGAATTTCTCTGATATAATTTGCTCCAATATACCTTCTGCCCCTCTTTCTCTTTCTTCTTCTGGGATCCCAATTATTCTCACATTGTTTCATCTTATGGTATTACTTATCTCTTGAATTCTCCTCTAGTCGTCCAGTAGTAGTTTGTCTGTCTTTTTCTCAGCTTCTTTATTTTCCATCATTAGGTCTTATAGATCACAAATTCTCTCTTCTGCCTCATTTATCCTAGCAATAACAGCCTCCATTTTTTTTTACTGTACCTTATTAATAGCTTTTCTGATTTCTACTTGGTTAGATTTTAGTTCTCCAGAAAGGGATTTTATTTGTCCAGAAAGGGATTTTCTAATATCTTCCATGTTTTTTTCTTGAGCCCACCTACCATCTTGATAACTGTCATTCTGAGCTCTAGTTCTGACATATCACTAATGTCCGTATTGTTTATGTCCCTAGCCATCAGTACTGCCTCTTGTTCTTTTTTTTTTTTTTGAGGTGAGTTTTCCTGCCTTGTCATTTTATCCAGATAAGAATAAATGAATAAAAAAACAAAATACTAAAAGGATAGTGACGACCCAGAAAAATATACACTAACCAAATCAAAAGAGACCTGATATTGGGGGAAAAGAAAGGAAAAAATATTTATATCTATATATCTATCTATATCTATCTGTCACTATGTATATGATTAGACTGGTGAATAGAACGGAGCCACACACTTGATTTTGTGTGTATTTTGGTCTGTTAGAAGGAACTGCCTCCCAAAATTTTAAAGAAAGAAAAACATATGTACAAAAATAAGGGTATACACAGTGAAGGGCTGGAATATGACTGTAAAGATGAAAATTAAAGATTCTAAAAAAGAAATTGATAAGATAAAAGTTGGTTGAAAGAAGAAAAAAGAAAAAAAAGAGAAAAGAATGTGATGAGACTGGAGACTGGAAAAAAGCTATGTGCTAGATTTAGGATATATTTTATCTATTAGAAGAAGCAGTATCTCAAAATTTTAAAGAAACAAAAACCTATATGTAGATAAAAAGTAAGCTTAAATACAATGAAGGGATAGAATATGACTAAAACAGTGAAAATTTAAAAAGACTTTTTAAAAAAGTTATTGATAAGTTATTGATAAAAAAACTTGATAAGTTATAAATAGTTAAAACAAGAGAGAAAAAAAATTTTAAGAATAGAATAGGAAAAGAATAAAATTAAAAACATTTAACTGTGAAAGATAAAGAATCATGGAAAAAAGCCATGAATTCTATGTGGTGCAATCCCATAGCTCTGAAGTTCCACAGTTCTCATTGATCGATAAACTTGGTCTTGGCTGGATGTTCTCGCAGATCTTCTGGGGGCGGGGCCTGTTGTATTAATTCTCAAATGTCTTTGCCTGAGGCAGAACTGGCCTGCCCTTGTTAAGGGCCAGGCTAAGCGATCTGCTCAGTTTCAGTCTCCCGACCTTTTGTTCCCTGAACACTTTCCGTGTTCCTCCACAGCTGTGGAGGCTGGGAATGAAGATGGCTGCCTCCCAGTCTCTGGTCCAGAGGAGCGGAGAGCTTGGGGCCCCCACTCCTCGGTGTGCCCTCAGAGAGAAGCAGTCAGTCATGCCCATCTCCTTAGTCTCTTACCACACTCCGTGCTCACCCAGCCTGTGCCCGAGCTTTTCTCTCTCTGGCGCTTGGCCCTATTTGGAGTCTCCAAACCCAGCTGATTCCTACAGTGCACTCCCATGCCATTCCTCCCTGTGGAGGAGGGAGGGGGTCTCCCTGATTCTGCCACTTGTGGGGTCCCTGCTCAAAGAACAGTGGTCTGACTGACTCGGATCATGGTTTTAAGGTAACCCTGAGATGAGAATCCCCTCCTGAGCTCCATATCTGCAGCTGGCTTTCCTGCTCTGAAAGCTGGAGGTCTGTCACGCTCAGGCACCCCGGGTCCATCTGTGACCCCACGGGTCCTGAGACCACACTGTCCTGCGAGAGTTCCACCCCCTGCTTAGCCTCTGGGGTGAGCAGACTTCTAAGTCTTCTAATTTTGTGTTCCACTGCTCTACTGCTGCCAGAAGCCGGCCCTTCCCCCCATAGTCTGTCTTCTCAAATGTTGCCTTGGATTCACTTTTCTGCACATCCTACCTTCCAGAAAGTGGTCACTTTTCTGTTTCTAGAATTGCTGCTCTTCTTCTCTTCAATTTCCTTTTGAGTTTGTAGGTATTCTAACTGGTTTGTTAACTATCCAGCTGATCTCCTGGGACCTATAGATATCTAGGTTTCCTACTCATTTGCTATCTTGCCTATGATATTTAACAGGGTTCTAAAAGTCACAGATGTAATAGACAAAGCAGAAGGAAGTGGAATAGATATTAGTGGCAGACAAATTGAACATATCAAAAAGTTAAAGGAGATAATGTTTAGAATAATTATTGATCATATTGTCTTGCTCTCTAATGAGAAGTCCACAAGTCTGGCAGCCCACATGAATGACTTGTCACAAGCTTCTGCCTGTTGCCTTATACCATGATGTCATCAACAGCTAAGAATAATCTATCATGATCATAGAAACTAGGGATGGAAAAGCCTTGTAAGAGTCTAGTTTGTAAGTTTCACTGGTAACCTTTTAGTTTTTCTTTCCCTCTTCTCTATTAGAGTGTCTTATTAGGAAAAAAATATATATATATTTTTTTACATTTATCTTTACAGTGTTTTTCATAAAAGATGTGATCCTATGTCTTCTTTCCACAGACCCAGGACTGCATAGGCAGCTATATTTTCTGCAAAGACCGTCCAATGTGGTAGCCATTGAAGGAAAAGATGCCATCCTGGAGTGTTGTGTTTCTGGCTATCCTCCCCCAAGTTTTACCTGGTTACGAGGAGAGGAAGTCATCCAACTCAGGTATCACCAATTGAAGACTTTTGTGAAATATATGTCACTGTTTCTCTTTCTCTAGTTTGCTATGGTGCCTAGAAATACTAGAGTTTTGTTGTTAGTTGATTCCCCTCCCCCATTCCTTGGCATTATATATGAAAGACATTTATCCAGTGGGATAAAAAGATGGGGAACAGAGTCAAAATCTATGAGATCAATTCAAGAAAGAAATTTAGAAAGCCAGGGTTGCTGTTGAAAACTCCCTAATAAATAAAATCTTAAAAAAAAAAAAAGAAAACTCCCTGTCCAAAAACCATTCAGCAAAGATACTTTGGTGGATATCATCTTAAGGAAGTGGTATAGAGAGTGAAATATTTTTTTAAGAAATTAAAGTTTTCTTTCTTTTATTTAAAAATGTTACTTCTTTGACTGAGGGGGAGAGAGCATAAGTAGGCAGAGTGGCAGGCAGAGGGAGAGAAAGAAGTAGGCTTCCCACTGAGCAGAGGGCCTGATGCGGGGCTTGATCTCAGGACCCTGGGATCATGATCTGAGCTGAAGGCAGATGCTTAGCAGACTGAGCCACCCTGACACCCCAAGAAATAAAGCTTTTCTGAATTGAAATATTTAGCATGTCATTGTAGGGTCTGTGCAACTTTTTCAGCTCCAGTTATATATTTCACACTCCAGATGTAACAAATTATTTAAGATAAGGCAAAAGGAGAACATGACTGGCTTTGAATTATTAGAGGTTCATATTAAGGCATAGTTTAGAAAGTAAACTCTTAATAGAATGGAACACTTAGCCTGAAACATTTTGATTAAATAGATTTCACTTAAGAAATTAATTTCATTGATTTGGAGGTCTGATATACTCCTTTTAAATGCATTTGTTTTCTATGATGAGATAGGTTCACAGATAATAACTTAAATCTTTATATTTCATCTCCCTTCTATATATGACAATACAGTCTATAGTATGGTGTCCCTTTTCTTCTGAGAATATTAAAGCATGTGAGAAACCTGGTTGCAGCTTTAGCATGTCAAAACTTGTTCTCTGAATGTAGCCAGACATTCTTGGTACAGTATGACATGTGGCTTTGTACAAACATTACTAAAGCAGATATGAGGACACAAGACATTGACTTCCACTGTGAGGAATCACTTCTCTGAAGCTTGTGGTCTTCAAATCCAAAATGAGAGAAGTGCACAAGATTATCTGTAAATTTATTTTCAGTACTAAGTTTGGTTCAAAGTTTAATCTCTTCAATTTCTTTGATCACTGCACATAGCCTTCCAGTGGGAGTGGTTTTTCTTGAATGAATTTTTGATCAATAAATGTCATGTTACCAAGGCCCCCCCAAAATAGAGTTTCTTTCTAATTTTATAATCAGATCTTTTGTGGAGTTTATTTAAACCTCTGAGGACCTTGCCTGGTATACACATATATATCAGTACATTAATCTACTCTCTAATTTTATATGCCTGTGTCTTACAGGTCCAAAAAGTATTCCTTATTGGGTGGAAGCAACTTGCTTATCTCCAATGTGACAGATGATGATAGTGGAACTTACACCTGTGTTGTTACATATAAAAATGAGAATATTAGTGCCTCTGCAGAGCTCACAGTCTTGGGTAAGTCAATGGCTCAAGATTAGTTTATACTGTCCTTTTCAAAGTATATCACTGTGACACTTTAAAGGCTTATTCCTGAATTACCTGCTGTGTTTATTAGTATGAAATTACAAAGTCCTAATATTCCTTACATGCCCTTACTCTACTTTGATTAATTACATAGGGGTTATAAGCAGTGTCTGAATACTTGTTCATGGACTAAAATCTAGATGCATCGCTCTTTCATCTAATTATTTCAATGATACAACTGAAACCTATGAAAAATCATTATTTGTTAAACAGAAAATGAGTTAAGTAACAAATGGGGGATTCCCAAATATTTTGTCTGGTGAAAATAAATGAAGCAATGAATGATAGAAATTGTAGAAATGATGTGCACTTGAATGGAAAAGTCAGATATCATTTGAGATGACAGACAGGGTTCCTGACATTAAATTCAAATATCTCGGTAAGACTGTTTTGTTAATATGGAGATACTGTAGATGTTATGTTGAAGGTGAAGCAATAAAATCAAATATATCTATGAAAAACACATAGAATCTAATTTTTAAAATCTAAAGGGAACAGATGGTATGTATTATTCAGCAAGTCAGGCTCACCAAGTATCATTGTAAATTAATAATTGTTATATGTGGGAGGTACTCAAACACGTATCATCTACCCCAGATTTTTTTTTAGTCAGTTTCATTTGAATCGTGTAATTTGGAGAAGGTGCTTTACCATTTGAATTCCAATTGCTTTTTCCTTTAACAACAACATCAAAATAATTGTTTACCAGTCTTTGGAATTTTTCCCTCTGGAATAAATCTTCTTATCTTGTAAAGATTACAGGAAAAATCATAGGCTCTTTAAAAGTTATTCAGTAGAAATGAAAAGGTATGGTATGCTGATTATATCTGCTAACCTGTACCATAATAGTATTATGCTCTTCTTTTTGCTTTTTGGCTTTAAAGTTTATTCAGAAAATACTTTCATCTTCAGATAGGGTAATAATGTATGTGATGGGTGAGGCAATGGAGTTGTTTCTTCTTTGATCAAACCATAAATATTGAACTAAGAATAGGCAAAGGACTTTAATTCTTTGGTTTTAGAGGTAGCATTATTCTAACAAAAATAGCTTGTCTTTGAAATGGCAGCAATTTAATATCGTCATTTTATATGGAAGTTTTTGGTGAAACAAAGAACTTTTACATTCGTGACATCAAAATACAACAACACAGAATGACTATATAGAAATTATTTTGTAATATATATGCAGTTATAGAATTACCTAGAATTTATAGTGATCATGGGTAAACTTTTAATTGCAAATATATGAGGTCAAATTTCATATCAAATTAATACACAGTATTTAAATACATGATGCTTCATTGATAGCGAAGCCTGTTGTATATAAATTATGATATTTGAGTAACTTAACCAAGAAATATATGTAGGACTGTCCATGTATGCACATACATTGACACCCATACCATCTTCTTTATGTTCCTGTGTGCATGTGAATGTTCTCCAGTTCTTTAGGGTTGAGTATTGTTTTGTTTTCAAGTTCTATTTTAAAAGATACACACAAACAACAAAAACACTGAGATGATTATTCTGTATCTTTGTCATTTATTTATTTATTCTCATATATTTATTTATTTATTCATTTTTTTATTCCTTATATGCTAAGGAAGAGTATCATAGCAATGTGTATTCTCACACCAGCAGTGCAAGAATTGCATATCTCCAAAAGAATAGATTTCTCTCAGGGCACCTGCATGGCTCAGTGAATTAAGCAACTGCCTTTGGCTCAGGTCCTGATCCCAGGGTCCTGGGATCCAGCCCCACATTGGGCTCCCTGCTCAGTGGGGAGTATGCTTCTCCCTCTGCCTCTCTCTCTCCCTCTCTCTGCCTCTCCCCTTCACTCGTGATTTCTGTCTTAAATAAATGTGTAATAAAAAAAGAATACATTTATCCTTACCAATATTTGCCTAACAATTTTATAAAATAGACTCTCTTTGTTCTAATTTGCACCCTTATTAAATTTAGTTTTATTTTTTAAATTTTGTATTTATTTATTTATTTTAAAGATTTTATTTATCTATTTGACAGAGAGAAACACAGCGAGAGAGGGAACACAAGCAGGGGGAGTGAGAGAGGGAGGAGCAGGCTTCCCGCCGAGGAGGGAGCCTGAAGTGGGGCTCGATCCCGGGTCTCCAGGATTATGGCCTGAGCCGAAGGCGTTGCTTAACCAACTGAGCCACCCAGGCCCCTAGTTTTATTTTTATAATTTTACTGGACATTTGAGTTTTATATTTTGTAAGTTAGCTATCAACCTTTTTGACCTTTATACATTTATTAAAATATTCATCTTTATTTTATTGATTTATGGGAACTCTTAATGTAGGAAGAATAGTAACTATTCTGTATAGGCTCTGTGCATGTGTATTTTGTTTCTGTTTTTTTTGTTTTTATTCTACATTTTATATAGGGTACCAAGCATTTTTCTATATAGCTGCTGGCTTTGTTGCTGTTAGCTTTATACATTTTTATTATAAATGAATCACCCCATTTCCAAAAATTTAATTCTAGATCACATATTGAATGTGTAAATTAGAAGTATTATTAATTTAAAAAATAGATAAAGTTGTGTTTATGCCTTGTGTCTTTTTTATTTAATTCTCTTGGTAATTGGGTATACATTCTAAACATCTTCCACATACCTAGTATGGTCAGTAACTATTATAAAGGACATGACTGAATTCAGGAAGTGATAATAATACTGTTTTAACTATTATACCCAGGCTTTCAAATGAATGTTGATGTAATAAAATCTTTGATATAGTCTCTGACTATTCTAATATAAAGTTAAGCTCATCCTGAAGGACTGAGTTTATATGGAAAATGTAATTTATTACTTTTACTTATAAATAAGGGAATTGCAGGGAGGGGAGG
>PITA01032368.1:0-14263 GCA_004023965.1 Spilogale gracilis
CCTGCTTGTGAAGGGGATGTGTTCTTCGGCTAGCTGGGGGAGACTCCGTTGTCCGTTGTTCACTGTGCTCTCTGGTTTTGCCACCTGTCACCTTGTCCATTCACCCTCGGTGGCCTCATGTAAAGTGAACGTAGAAGGAGAGGCCCTTCTTGCGCACTTTGCAGCTGTCATAGATCGATTCCTCTGGTGTGAATTAGTGCAAATGGGTATTGTTTTAAGGTTCCAACAGCCATAGGCTGGGCTCTTGATTTCCAAGGAATTCTCTAGAACATTTAGGAGGCTATTAGCTTTGAATCAGGAACCCCAGCCCAGTTCTTTCCCAAGGAGAATTTTTGCATTCCTTGCTTTACTCAGGTCTCTCTAGCATGTTAATAGTCACTACTTGAGGTCATTTGAAGCAGAGGTCTTGGGTGGGATGGTGTGCTGGTCTCATCCTACTGACTTGCTGCTCTGGTTAGGAAGGCCTGAGACCTCCACCTGTTGGTGGGAGCCCCCCAGACATTTCCCGACCAAGTCAATATCGTGGTGGATCAGTCCTCCTGGTGTGTATTGTGATTGTAGGACGCACCTTGGCAGCAATCATCAGGGAACTTTGGAAAAATTAAGATTTATTGCTGGTATTCCTAGAAGGTACACCGCACAAGTTTGTAGGTGTAGAGAGAGAGAGAGAGCACAGACCTCAGGCTCTGTTATTTCCAGGGTCCATGGATGAGGTGTCTAGGATTTCAGGAGTTCACTCTGTATCGGCCAACTGAAAGCATGAGAACAGGGCTTCCTGGCTGACTCAGGCAGTGGAACATGCAACTGTATGTCTTGGGG
The DNA here is from genome assembly GCA_004023965.1 of Spilogale gracilis. Lineage (NCBI taxonomy): Eukaryota > Metazoa > Chordata > Mammalia > Carnivora > Mephitidae > Spilogale > Spilogale gracilis. The sequence goes on from PITA01032368.1 coordinate 820, forward strand.
TCATGAGTTTGAGCCCCAAGCTGGGTGCAGAAATTCCTGAAAAAAAACTTAATTTTTTAAAAATGAAGCATAAGATCAGGAGTTCAGGAGTGGGAAGGGGAATGTGGGGCCAGTCAAGAGGTCAGTGCCTAGATTATCCAGAGCTTTCTCCAAGGGGAACTTCATGGTGAGGGTGGCCTAATTCCTCATCTGGATGTTCTGCTAGGATCCCCGTCATGCAGATGGCAATACGTTTATTCAAGGTGGGTGAATTACTTGGCCAAGAACAGGATGAAATCCTGCCCTTTGTGACAACATGGATGGCCGGTGGGCACTAGGCTAAGTGAAATATGTCAGGCAGAGAATGACAAATACCGTTTGATCTTGCTTGTAAGGGGAATCTAGAACAAAACAAGTGAAAGAGGAAAAAATTCCTAGATTCAGAGGACCGAGGGATGGTTACCAGAGGCGAGGGTGAGTGATAGGGAATATGGGTGATGGGGTCAGAAGTACAAACTTCCAGCTATTAAATACAGAAATCACTGGGCACCGTGTCCAGCACGGTGACTGCGGTTAGCTGTATTGTATATTTGAGAGTCCCTGAGAGACCAGGTCTTCAACATTCTCTTCACAAGAAAAAGGAGAGTATACCTCTGTGTGTGATATATATAAACCAGATTTACTGTGGTCTTTCGCAACATATACAACATATACTGAATCATACTGTACGCCTGAAACTGAATGCAAGCAAGCAAGCGAACACTACAATCTGAGTTAGGACAAGAGTCAGGAAGCTTCAGTCAGTCTACGGGCCAATTCTGGCCCACCACCTGTTTTGGTAAATAAAGTTGAATTGAAGTATATATATATATTTTTAATGAACATCTTTTGAAATGGTTGCCTCAGTGCTTAAGAGCTTGGGGTCACCCCCTTCCCCGCAGAAGGCAACACCCTCCTTACTGCTCTTTCATAAGCCAGCATTGTGGGGCTTCTCCAGCCCCTCAAGGACCTTCAGCTGTGGACTTTTTATCTCTGTGAGCCAACTGTGTCCCCTGAGTCCACATCTTTTGCATACTTTTCTCAGTTTGGCAAGGAGCCACCAACTCATAATGATTTTTTCTCCTTCTAATCACTGTTTCTAGACATGTGATCTTAATAACCCCTTGAACCATCTTCCAAGTTCCCGACAGTTGTAGTTTCACCTGGGCTTTGACCTAAAGAGGATAGCCAGCTTTCTAGCCTGAAATACTGAGTCCTCACAGCCCAGCCACGAAGATAATGGCCTCTACTATCACGGCAGCACCCTCCTTCTAAACCAAATTAGTGTACCTCAAGTTTGCACTAAGATGAGGCAAAAGAAGTTATTGAGGCTATTTTTTTAAAAAAAGATTTTATTTATTTATGACAGAGAGAGATAGTGAGAGAGGGAACACAAGCACGGGGCAGCCGGAGAGGGAGAAGCAGGCTTCGCGCTGAGCAGGGGCCCAATGTGGGGCTGGATCCCGAGACGCTTTGATCATGAGTTGGAGCCAAAGACCGAGGCTTAATGACTGAGCCACCCAGGTGCCGCTGAGATTTGTTTTGTTTTGTTTTGTTAAGTAAAAGAATCCTACAGCATTTAAGGGAAATCAAAACAATATGAGCAAATGTCTTAGAATTATACTCCCAACAAAAGACACCTAAGAAAAATAGCTGCTTTGTCTTCTCAACTATTTCTCACTTCATTGGTCATTTCTTTTTTTTTTTTAAGTTTTTTTTTTTTTTTAATTTAAGTCATGTCTATACCCAATGTGGGCCTCAAACTCATGACCCCAACATCAAGATTTGCATGCTCTTCTGACTGAGCCAGCCAGGTGCCTCTGATCACTTCATTTGGAACAGAATGATATCATCTCCTTTTAACATGATCTGACCCAGTTGTTCTCCTAACTTTGTTTTAGAATGAATCTCTTTGCACTAATACAAGGTCGGTATACTCATCAAATCCAATGATATAGCCCTCTTTCCCAGGGTCCTGGTCTTGAGCCCACCGCAGGCTCCCTGCTTCTCCCTCTCCCTCTGATTCTCCCCTCTGCTCGTGTTCTCACTCACTCTTTCTCTTGTTTTTTTTTTTTTAAGTGATTTTATTTATTTACTTGACAAAGAGAAACAAAGGGAACACAAGCAGGGGGAATGAGAGAGGGAGAAGTAGGCTTCCTGCTGAGCAGAGGGAGCCTGATGCAGGACTCAATCCTGGGACTCCAGGATCATGACCTGAGCCATAGGCAGTCGCTTAACCGACTGAGCCACTCAGGCACCCCAATAAATAAAATTCTTTTTTTTAATAAAGATTTTATTTATTTATTTGACAGAGAGAAACACAGCAAGAGAGGGAACATAAGCAGGGGGAGCGAGAGAGGGAGAAGCAGGCTTCCTGCCAAGCAGGGAGCCCGATGTGGGGCTCGATGTGGGGCTCGATGTGGGGCTCGATCCCGGGTCTCCGGGATCATGACCTGAGCCGAAGGCAATCTCTTACCAACTGAGCCACCCAGGCGCCCCAATAAAATTCTTTTAAAAAATTAGCTCATTCCTTTTCCTTGCTGAGCCATATTCCATTGTATGGATGGACTACTGTTTAGACTTTCACCAGTGGAAGAATAGGTCGTTTCCAGCTTCTGGCTATTGCAAATAAAATTGCTATGAATATTCATGTACATAAATCTTCGTTTCTCAAGGGTTAGTACCCAGGGATGAGATTGCTGGATTATATGGTAAGTTTAAGTTTAACTTTATAAGAAACTGTCAAACTATTTTCCAGAGCAGGCCACACTTTTTTGCATCTCCAACAGTAAGGTATGGAAGTCCTGGTTGGTGGCATTCCATATTCTTAGTATTTTAATTTTAACCATTCTGATGGGCATGGTATCATCTTTGTGGCTTTAATTTGCATTTCCCTAATGGCTAAAGATGTTGAACATCTCTTCATGCATCTCTTTTTCATCTGTATATCCACTTGGTGCAGTGTTCGCATCTGCAAGCCTGCTGTCCATTTGCTAATTACTATTAATTTAGAAGTTCTTGGGAGATAAAAAAATTAATGTACATGAAAGTTCTTTTTTCTCCCTGCCTTCACGGACACTCTACAGCATGACTCCTCAGTGTGGGGCGTGTGTGTAAGCACCATTCTCATCGATGTCTGCATGAATGGTGCCCCCTGTGGTTAGCGTAGTACATACAAACTGCGGCACTATCCTAACAGCCCAGCTGGATTCCAACCCGGCACCTTGCCTACCTCATGTTGACAATAGCTGATGCTGATCCCTTTTGGTGGGACGTAGTCCCTCACTTGCTTGGTAACAAGATCCCTTGGAGTGGACATTGCCAGTCTCCTCTATAGAGTTCCTATCTTCACTCTATCCTAAAATCATACTTTCTCAAGTCTTAGGGCCTTGACCTATGGGGTTCCCCAGCTAGGAAAGCCACAATGGACTAATGGTTCTTTATACTCTGTTCTCTATGCCAAGTTCAAGTCTCTTTTCTAGGATATTTTTCCTTCACTGCTCATCAGCCCTTAGGATCCTCGCTGTCATCCATCTCTGAACATTTAGGCTGGAGGTGTCTGTGTCCAGTTCTGTGTTCCCAACTCAGACTGGAACTTCTCAAGAGCAGAGGCTGGGACTGAACTTTCTCTGCTGTCTCAACACTACTCAGCCTAAGACTGACCAGAGAGAGCCAGCAGGAGAAGAGGGGACTCTTGTTGAAATAATAAGCATGCTGAAGGACTTGGAGGGAGGGGGATGGATGGATGGGAGAGTCTGGTGGTGGGTACTGGGGACACCTAAAGCGTGGAGCACTGGGTGTGGAGAATGGGGAATGAATCTTGGAACACCGGAAAAAAAATTTAAGTAACAATAAAAAAGAAAAAAGAAAAAAGTATGGAAAAAAAAGAAATAATAAGCATGAATTTAAAGAGAATTTTGACAACTAATATTCAGAGTTTTGCAACGAAATTTTGATTTGGATTAGAAGACCGGACAAGAACAGGTTTATCATTCTTGTGCACCTGTTTGGCCCTTCCTTCCCTCCCTCCGTTCCTTCCCTCCCTCCCTCCCTTCTTTCCTTCCTTCCTTCCTTCCTTGCTTGCTTCCTTCCCTCCCTCCCTCCCTCCCTCCTTCCTTCCTTCTCACCTTCCTTCCTTCCTTCACTCACTCATTCATTTGATTATTATTCAGCACCTACTATGTGCCAAATCCTGGGCCAGAGGAGGAAAGACAGCTTCTTCGTTCCTCACCCAGTTCACATTTGAATGGAGAAGACAGACAGAAACTCAATAATTGCACAAACAGTAAATTCATGGTTACAATATGACATGGGCTCGGAAACATCTGATGCTAAGAGCGAGGATAATGGAAGCCTGAGTTGGGGTCAGAGAATCTGGGGTCAAAGAAATCTTCCCTGAGGGGGTGGCCTTCAGCTGAGATAGGGAGTGGAGTTGGCCAAAGTAGGAAAGAAAGAGTGATTCAGGTCAAAGGAACAGCGGGCGTGAAGGCAAGAGGCTGGACAGGACATCCTTGGGCACCTGCACTCCCAGAGGTCCCATCCTACCTGGTAGCAAACATTGTAACAAGTCAGTCACAGTAAATGTATTTCCTCTTCTGTTTTAAAAAAAATAAAGTAGAAAAGATCGTTAGGTTTATGAAATTATTTAGGTGCCGTGAAAATCGTTGCACCATTTGCTTACTGGACACCTACGGGGATTTTTGCAAACGGAGAACATCTAATCCACAGATAGCTTTCCAAATGTAACGACATTTAGGGGGAGTGCTAAGGTTAACAATGAATGAAGTCGACATCATGTTATTTTAAGAAGATATTTCCTCCGAGCGTTTGTTGGTTTTGATTTTGGCAACCTTGCTTTTATGTTTTCAAACATCACAGCTTGTGGTTTTCAGTGTTTTCTTCCAGGTCTTGAATATTCTTAGACTTTTAGAAAATCTCTGGCACGGCGATGTACTGGCGCCCCCCAGCGTTTATACTGGGAAACTCAGCCCGCGAGGATGCAGGGTCACGCCCATCGTGGGGCTGCAGAAAAGTCCACCCACAAGTCACTGATGGCCTCCCAGCTCCCCCACCCTTCTCTCACAGCTGTCCCCGCCCCATGAAACCCAAACTCCAGCTAGAAGGACGTGTCCTCCCCACATGAGATTCCTGTCATGCCTCTCTGCGTTTGCAAATGAAGTGCCCTCTCCATTCTTTTACTTATTTATTTTCTTTCTAACTAGTTTGATTGAGATATCACTGTTGTAAAACTAACAGCACGTATTTAGAGCGTACGATCTGATAAGCTCCGACGTGCGTGTGCACGTACACGTTTAAAATAATAATTTATAATAATTTTAAATATATAACATACGAATAATATAAAATTAGAATAATAATTTCAAATTTATGGAAGACTTGCAAGAATATTACAAAGAATTATTTTGTGTCCTCCTACTTTGAGACTGCACAGCCTTTCCCCCCCACATTTGTTTTATAGTTCCATCTCTGTATATAAACGATTTTTTTTTTTCCCTTAAGCACCAGCGGTGGGTAACTTGCGACATAGTACCTCTTTACCCCTAAGTACTTTATGGGCATTTCCTAAGAACAAGGACGTTCTCTTATGTAACCACAGCAAATTTATAAAATTCAAGAAATTCATTACTGACACATTTTATTATGTACGAACTAGTCCGGATTCCAATGTCTCCAGTTGTCCCTGGATGGCTACAATTTATGGCAGTTTTCTTCTCTGTTTCAAGCTCCAGAAGGTAGAGGTGGGATCAGGCACGTCTAGATCCAGTGCAGGATCAAGCATCCATTTCTAGTTGTCATGTTTCTTTTGTCTCCTTTCATAAAGGCCAGCCTCTCAGCTTTTCTTGCTTTTTCATGATATTTAAAAATAATTTTTTATTATACATTTTCCTGGTGGGTATAAACATTGAAAGAGCTTTACAACAAACTCTGATATGCCAGACACCCAGGTTCAATAGTTCCCAAAGTTATAACACTGACACGTTAAAGAATCCAGGTGGATTTTCATGTAGTGTGTCTCTCCATGTGGATTTATCAGAGGTTTACTCATGATTAGGCTCAAGTTGTGTAGTTTGGCAGGAACTACAGGCAAGGCGATGGGTCTCCTTGGAGCATTGTTTCAGGAAGCACCTAGGGCTATTTCTTTCTCCCTCTCTGGGGACCTGGAAGTTTCACGTTCAGATCTTTCTGGGGAGACCAAGGGATGTGGTGTCCTGAGGAAGAGCCAGCAAAGGCTGCTTGGGCAGATGGTTTTGTGGGCGGAGGGTGTACTGTGGCCAAAGAGAGCATGGTGTTTCCCAGGGCGTGCAGAGGGGCATAGCTCCATTCGCTTCTCACATTCCCCTCTCTGCTTGTCTAGGTTGGTGCCCCCCCCACTTTCTAGCTGGCTTCCAATGAGTTTCTGTCACTCTGAGTGCCTTAGGAAGGCTCAGAAGGTTAGAGGGAGGTAGAATAAGAGACAGGGGGCTGTCATAATGCCAGAAACTCTCTTGTAGCATCAACAGGTGGCTGGGGCTCTGGCAGCAGTGGCGGCAGAACTTTGGTTAGTATTGTCCAGACTCAGAAGAAACCCTCTCGGACCCCACCGGCTCTTCTGCCACCGCTGGTCTCTCGTCACTTCCCAGTGAGTCTATATGCACAGCCTTCATTTCCTCATTCATTCATCAAACACCTACTGAGCATTTCATCTTGGGGCACCCCTAAAAAGTGACCAGACACTTTGATGGCCAGTGTAAACTCCCTCGCCCTCACTGGCAGCAGAGACATGAAGAACAATATCACAGACAGGGGAACCCAGATAGGACTTGAAAAAATACGAGATGCTCAACCTCACCAATAATGAGGAGCAGGAAGCCCCCACGAGATCCCATTTCACTCACCCAAGGTGGAGTAAGTCTGGCAACAACAAGACTTTTTGAGAATGTAGAACAAAGAAACCCTTATCCATAGCTAGGGGAGGGGAAGGCATATTGGCAAGATCGCTTTGGAGAATAAACTGACAATATCTGGAAAGGTTGCAAGTACACATATTCTAAAATTTAGTAAATGTTAACTTTACACCTGCAGAGATATAGGGCATATAGATGTGCCCTATGGGAAGCATAGGGTATTTGCTTCCATGTGAGCCCATGAGAAGGTGTAATCAAGAATGTATATGGTAGGTGAGCAAAATATGGTACATCCATACAATGGAATATTACATGACCCTGAAAAGGAATGACAGTCTGACTCAGGCTATAGCATGGATGAAACTTGAGGGCATTATGTTAAATGCAAGAAGCCAGACACAAAAAGACAAATACTGTATGATTTCATTAATGTGAAGTCCTTAGAGGAGTCAGATTCATGAAGATAGAAAGTAGATGTTGGGATTCAGGAGCTGGGGGAGGGGATGGGGAACCAGTGTTTAATGATCACAAGATGAAAAGAGTTCTGGAACTGATTGGTGGTGAAGGTCGTACAACATGAATGTATTTAATGCCACTAAACTGGACACTTAAAAATGGTTAAGATGGTATATTCTATGTCATGTGTATCTGACCACAATAAAAAATTTGGACAACAAATGAGGAACAACACTTCATAATAGTAGAAAATTGGAATATACTTAGATTTCCATCACCAGCAAAGTGGACAAATACAAAAGGGCATATTTCCATAATAGAATATTCAATCACTCTGGAAGCAAATGAACTAGAGCCATGCGTATTGATATGAATCTTAAAATATGAATATTTTTATGAATCTTAAAAATATAGTTCTAAGAAAAATGCATCAAGTTGCAGAAGGATGTGTAGAGTGACCCTATTTACATAAAAATTATAAACCCATGGGATCATGACAAAAGGCTGTATTTAGAATAGTCACCTTGGACGAGGGAAATAATGGGACAGGGGAAAGGTATACATGTGATTTTCAATTGCATCTGTGATGCTTTCCCATCTTGGGCAAGGGAAATAATGGGACAGGGGAAAGGTATACACATGATTTTCAATAATAAATGACATATATGTGAACACAGAAATTGATGGGTTCTGACATTATGTATGGCGTGTGAAACTATTACCACAATCAAGATACTGAACATTTTTGGGATGCCTGAAATCCAAATGCTTCTTTTTTTGTTTCTGTGTGTGTGTGTGTGTGTGTGTGTGTGTTTCTGACTCACACTGTCTCTGTGTTTCTCTGTGTATCTCTGTCTTGGTCTCTCTATGTCTCTGTGTCTGTGTATTTCTGTCTCTTTCTCTCCCTGTCTCTGTCTCTCTCATACATTCTTGATGAGGTTCCTGGTTCTTGTCCTCCATTCTCAAAGAAGAATGTAGAAACAAGTAGAATGGATCACCTGGGCTGTATCTGGGTTCTGTCTGCAATGCTCAGGCTAATGTGACCCCCCTGGGCATCCCCTGGTGGATATCCTCCAGGACTTCCAGCCTCCTTGATATCCTTCCACCCCCGAAGCAGAGACTGGGTGTGGTCCAGCCCTCCCACCCACCTCTTCACTTCTATGGCCAATAGATCACCACTTCTTGCTGCTCTTTTCTCCTAAAATGTCCCTTTTCCCCGTCCCCTCCTATCCTCTGCAGCCCCCAGCCTCTCCTCTCTCTCCTGAACACCCAGTCTGTGCCCTCACTGGTCACTCTCATGTCTCCTCTTTCTCCCCTGCTCCCCAGGACAATCCCCAAAGTAACCTTGTAATAAAGTCCAAGCTCCCCGCAGGACAAGCCAGTAAGTGGAGAGGGAAGTGATTGGGTTAGGAAAGTGACTTTATTCACCAAACCAGGAAATGGAGGATGGTGGACTGCTGTCTCATCTCTCTGGATATGAAATTTGAGCTGCCTGCTTTTATGTTAGCAAAAGGGAGAAACAGGAGGACATTGCAGTCAAAAGATGACTGACATCCCAGGAAGGTCGTGAAACTTCTTAGCTCTTGGTAAGTTGATCCTTGGGTGTAGGAATCTGGTCGGGTCTTTCCTGAAAATATCAAACCTAGTAAGTCATTTCTGTACATAATTTCTTATCTCCTCAAATGAGGTAGATTCCCAGTAAAAAAGCAGTATTTGCAAATTTCAGCGGCAAACAAAATTCCCCTCCCAAGATCAAGGAGAAGAGAACAACCTGGCATGTAACAATGAAACTCACAAATCATAAAACCAAGGGCAGTTAAGGGGGAAGAGATTCCTTACGTAAAGAGGGAGGAACATCAAAATAATGTCAGACCCGTCTACAGAGACCTGGCACGCCAGAAAGGGTTGGCAAGACTAATGTCTTTTAAAGGATACTAAATGAGAAGAACATGAAGCCAAGAATACTTTATCTCACAAGGCTGTCATTCAGAACAGATGGAGAGATAAGAGCTTCCAGGATGGGCAAAAACTGAAAAAATATGTGACCACTAAGCCGGCCCTGCAAGAAACATTAAGGGGGTTCTATAAAAGAGAAAAAACCCCAAGAGTGACATAGAACAGAAATATACAGAGACAGTCTATAGAAACAAGGACCTCATAGGCAACATGATGCCAATAAACTCTTTTTTCCTTTTCGTGAGTGTGCTTCAATCTTACCTAACATGCCTACAGGGCTCACCAGAAGTTTCTCAGCTATGGGTAACAGCAGCAATGGAAATAGAAACAATATGGAGTCAGACATTCTAAGTTTCTTCCAGTTACATCCTCACTTGCCTCTCTGCAGGCAACCCTGCAATAGCTCTTCCTGCCGACAGCTCACCTGTACTAAGGCCTCACTATGTGTGACTCTATGCACATGACTGTATCTGATTCTCCAAGGTAACTACTGTGAATCCTATTCTCTAGAGGGAGACTTTGAGGTGCAAGGAGGTCAAATGGCTCGAGTCTATTTGCTTCCAAAGCCCACTCCTATAAAACAGCACAACATAGCTTTTAGCATGGCTTACACACAAAAAGACTTTCTGATCCCATTCATACAATATGAGGATGAACTAGTCAAAATTCAGAAAGGCAAAGTCACTAGTCCAAGGTCACCCAGAGGGTTTGGCTATCATCAGAACTCCTGCTCTTTCTTTCGGCACTCGCCTGGCAGGTGAGCTATGACATCAGGCACTAAGCCCAGGGTGGTCCATGCACCTCTGCCTTCTGGATCTGGAGCTGAGTGGTGAGCTGGATTGCATGGATAATGGGGACTGGGGCTTTGAGTGATGGGGAGGTGGGTCTGTGGTCCCTTGGGAAGAAGCTTTAGTGCTAGTGCCCTGTTCCCATTGCTCTGGGCTGAGCCCCTCAGTGCTGTTAGAGATCCAGATGCCAAATAATTGTCTGCCCTAAATGGAACCTCTGCTAGATGTGACCTCTTGGGGAAAGTGAGCAACTCTCATCATTTCTTTCTTTTTCTTTTCCTTCCACTTCTGTGGAGGCCTTGATCTCTGAGGCATTTTTCTTGGGGAGAACTTTCTTCAATGGTCCTAGAAGTGGCAGAATTCCCTTAGCTACTTTGCATCCTTGTAACAAATCCATGGTGCTCTTCTCCTGCTCAAAATCCTGCCATGGCCCCCACCCCCAGGCAGGACCTCCACAATTTTTTTTACATAACATTTTATTTAAAAAAGCATTTAAGCCATATATTTATTTATAAATTAGGTACATCTACTACAGAGACAAGATACAATAATTTATAAACCACATCCTATAAATAAATATTGACAAAAAGCAAGAACAAAATAAATTCTATGTATTAATAGAATTAAATTCTATAATTATGGGCCCTTCATAATATTCTTAGTTGCACTTCAAGGTATCATGGTTAACATTAGTGCATATGAATCTGCATATATGATAGTCTTCTTGATGTTCTCAAATTTTTTGTTGGGAGGCTGACTTCTATCCTAGCTGTTGCAGTTATCAATCCTTTTGTAACAAATAACCCCCAAAGTTAGTGGGTCAAACCAGCAACAACAGTAGCATTTATTTTGCTTATGAATATTTTTTTTATTGAATCTCCCCCCCCCCAGATTTATTGAATTATAACTGGGCATACATTTAGGGTATACAATGTGATGATTTTTCATGTGCATACGTTATGAAATGATTAATCCAATTGAGTTAATATATCTATTACCTCTCACAGTTACCAAATTTCTGTGTGGGATGAGAACACTTAAGGCCTGCTGTCTGGGTGGCTCAGTTGGTTAAGTGACTGGCTCTTGATCTCAGCTCAGGTCTTAATCTCCAGGTTGTGAGTTCAAGCTCCTGATTTGGACTTTACCTTGAGTATGGAGCCTACCTAAAAAACAAAAAAAGACCTGCTGGTTTAGCAAATTTCAAGTGTATTATTCAGAAGTATTAACTTTAGTCCCCTCATTACACGTTAGATCCTCAGAACTTACTCATCTTGTAACTGAAAGTTTGTACCTTTTTTTAAAAAGCAGACATCATACCAAGCACACAGTCCTGAGCTGAGATCAAAGGTTAGTTGCTTAACTGACTGAGACATTCAGAGGCCCCGAGAAAGTCTGTACCTTTTGACCAACATCTCCCCACTCCTCTTCCTTTCAATTCTGGCATCCGCCATTCTGCTAAGTTTCTGTAGGTTTGATTTTTGTCCCCCCAGATCCTGCATATATGTGAGATTGTATAGTGCTTGTCTTTCTCTGCCTGGCTTATTCCTATTAACATACTGCCCTCCAGGTTTATCCATATTGTCACAAATGATATTATGTCCCTCTTATCTGTATCTATTGAACTATATCTGTACATCCACACTTCTTTATCCATTCTTCTGTTGAAGGACACTTAGGTTGTTTCCATATCTTAGCTGCTGTGAATAATGCAGCAATGAATATGGAAATGCAGATATCTCTTTGAAACACAGTACAATATCCCTGGTGAACATGGATGCAAAAATCCTCAATGAAATATTAGCAAACTAAATTCAATAGCCGATCATGCACCATGATCGGGTGAGATTTACCTCTGGGATGCAAGAAAATTTTAACATGTGTCAATAAATAAATACGACACAGAATGTTAACGGAACGAAGGGTAAAACTCATATAATCATATTATTAGATACAGAGAAGCATTTGACAAGACCCAAAATCTTTTCATGATAAAAACTTTCAACAAGTTAGGAATAGAAGGAATGTAGCTCAATATAATAAAGGCCATATACAACAAGTCTACAGCTAACATCATGGTTAACAGTGAAAGATGGAAAGCTTTTCTTCTATGATTAAGAATGGACAAGGATGTCCACTCTCACCTCTCCTATTTAGCCTAGAGAAATTAGGCAAGAAAAATAAATAAATTTTCTTACATCATACACAAAGATAAACTTTAAATGGATGAAAGACCTCAATGTGAGGCAGGAATCTATGAAAATCCTAGAAGAGAACATAGGCAGAACCTCTTTGACATCGGCCACAGAAACTTCTTTTAAGACACGTCTCCAAAGGCAAAGGAGACAAAAGCAAAAATGAACTTTTGGGACTTCATCAAAATAAAAAGCTTCTGCACAGCAAAGGAAAGGATCAACAAAACAAAGAGGCAACCCACAGAATGGGAGAGGATATTTGCAAATGACACTACAGACAAAGGGCTAGTATCCAAGATCTATAAAGAACTCCTCAAACTCAACACCCAAAAAATGATAATCACATCAATAAATAGGCAGAAGACATGAAAAGACACTTCTCCAAAGAAGACATACAAATGGCTAACAGACACATGAAAAAATGTTCATCATCATTAGCCATCAGGGAATTCAAATCAAAAGCACATTGAGATACCAGCTTACACCAGTCAGAATAGTCAAAATTAACAGGACAGGAAACAATGAGTGTTGGAGAGGCTGTGGAGAAAGGGGAAACCTCTTACACTGTTGGTGGGAATGTAAGCTGGTGCAGCCGCTTTGGAAAAAAGTATGGAAATTGCTTAAAAAATTAAAAATAGAGCTACCCTATGACCCTGCAATTGCACTACTGGGTATTTACCCCAAAGATACAGATGTAGTGAAAAGAAGGGCCATATGTACCCCAATGTTCATCACAGCAATGGCCACAATTGCCAAACTGTGGAAAGAGCCAAGGTGCCCATCAACAGATGAATGGATAAAGAAGATGTGGTACATATATACAGTGGAATACTATGCCTCCACCAGAAAGGATGAATATCCAACTTTTGTAGCAATATGGACTGGACTGGAAGAGATTATGCTGAGTGAAATAAGCCAAGTAGAGAAAGTCAAGTATCACATGGTTTCACTTACTTGCGGTGCATAAGGGGTAACCTAGAGGACAGTAGGAGAAGGAAAGTAAATGGGAAGTAGGGTAATCCAGGGAGAGAAATGAAACAACAGAGACTTTGGACAGAGAAACAAACTGAGGGAGGGGGGTGGGGGGATGGGAGAGCCTGGTGGTGGGTATTGAGGGCACCTGTTGCAT
>PITA01032369.1:0-14016 GCA_004023965.1 Spilogale gracilis
TTTTTTTTTTTTTTAAGATTTTATTTATTTGACAGAGAGAAACACAGCCAGAGAGGGAACACAAGTAGGGGGAGTGAGAGAGGGAGAAGCAGGCTTCCCGCCGAGCAGGCAGCCCGATGTGGGACTCGATCCCGGGTCTCCGGGATCATGACCTGAGCCGAAGGCAGTTGCTTAACCAACTGAGCCACCCAGGCGCCCCCCTCACCATGGTTTTTAAGGCCCTCTTTTACCCAGATCCTACTTAATATTCTTGCTTCATTCTTACCTTTCTTCTCCCCCTTACATTAAGACACTCCCAAACATATTAAACTTGTTGCCATGCTTTCTTTCACCTCTGCGTCTTTTACTTGTTTTCACTGTCTGAGACTCTTCCTTTTCTCCTGGCTATGTTGTACTCACTTTTTATGTCCTGACTTAAATTTCACTTTCGTGGAAGCACAGACATAGTACCTGCTTAGCACTCTTGCCTTCACCAGTTCTCACTCCTACATCTGAAATATAATATAAAGAGCACAGGATTTGGACTGGGGTGGGAAGGCCAAGATTTGACTCCTAATCTTTGCTGTGAAATTTTGGGGAAATAAATTAACCCCTTCAAGCCCTCTAAAATGGGATAATGACACTTTTTGCAAGCCCATTGAAAGAATTCATTGGCATATATAGAAGGATTCTTTTTTTTTTTTTTTTTTCAGGAAAAGGTATGTTTAAGAGTCATAACTAACAGGGTAATCTCCAGATGCCAAAAATTAAGGGAAAACACACTTAGGTGAACAGAAGTGTAAAGTAGAAGTCCACAGTAGTAGCAGAACTGGTCAAGTGCCAAGATACCCTATAAAGAATAGAGTTGATAGGACTGGTCTTCACACTTAAAACTAGGAGTTAAGAAGATCTTCCACTGAGAAAACTAGCTGTGGAGTAATTCTACCTACTTGTTCAAGGACCTAGAATAGAAGTAGTTCTGAATAGCACCTGGAACTGAGACTAGAAATCTACTCATACCTGCGTCGGTCTTTCTTAACTTTCAAATACAGAAATAATTTAAAAGTAAATAGATATTGGACTCAGAATTACCATATTTTGTTACTGTTTATTCATGTGTACATAACATATACCTTCAAAACTAATGATTATCATATATCTCCATCAAAAACAGCCATGGACGGGGCACCTAGGTGGCTCAGTTGGTTATTAAGTGTCTGCCTTTGGCTCAGGTCATTATCCTGGGGTCCTCGAATTGAGCCCCACATTGGGCTCCCTACTCATTGGGGAGTCTGCTTCTCCTTCACCATCTCCCTCTACCTCTCCCCATGGCTTGTGCTCTTGCTCTCTTAAATAAATAAAAATCTTAAAAAATCATGAGACTACGCCATAGGGGATATCTTTGACCTAGCACTTCTTTCAGGTAATAATTTCTATTCAAGATGAGTTTATAGATTGAAAATGTATAAAGCTCATGAGAAAATTTGATGCCATTAAATATATTGTCATAGTCCAGTGTAGTATTATGCTTACATTAAAAAAAAAATTAACATGTATTATTTGCTTCAGGGGTACTGGTCTGTGAATCATCAGTCTTACACAATTCATAACACCATAGCACATATCCTCCCCAATGTTTATAACCCAGCCACCCTGTCCCTCCCCCCAACCCCCCAGCAACCCTATTTGTTTCCTAAGATTAACTTCTCCATAGAAGACATACAAATGGCTAACAGACACATGAAAAAATGTTCATCATCATTAGCCATCAGGGAAATTCAAATCAAAACAACAATGAGATACCACCTTAACACCAGTTAGAATGGCCACAATTAACAGGACGGGAAAAAGCAAGTGTTGGAGAGGTTGTAGGGAAAAGGGAACCCTCTTACACTGTTGGTGGGAATGCAAGTTGGTGCAGCCACTTTGGAAAACAGTGTGGAGATTCCTGAAGAAATTAAAAATAGAGCTACCATATGACCTTGCAATTGCACTACTGGGTATTTACCCCAAAGATATAGATGTAGTGAAAAGAAGGGCCATATGTACCCCAATGTTCATAGCAGCAATGTCCACAATCGCCAAACTGTGGAAAGAACAAAGATGCCCTTCAACAGACGAATGGATAAAGAAGATATGGTACATATATACAAGGGAATATTACGCCTCCATCAGAGAGGATGAATACCCAACTTTTGTATCAACATGGGTGGGACTGGAGGAGATTATGCTAAGTGAAATAAGCCAAGCAGAGAAAGTCAGTTATAATGTGATTTCACTTGTGGAGCATAAGGAGTAACATGTAGGACATTAAGAAAAGGAAAGGAAACGTGAACTGGGATAAATCAGAGAGGGAGATGAAGCATGAGAGACTTTGGACTCTGAGAAACAAACTGAGGGTTTTGGAAGGGAGTGGGGTGGGAGATGGGTGAGTCTGATGGTGGCTATTAAGGAGGGCATGTATTGCATGGAGCACTGGGTGTGGTGCATAAACAATGAATCTTGGAACACTGAAAAAATAATTAAAAAAAAGTCTTCTTATGAGTAAGAAGGCTTGAGTAAAGGGCTATCATGTTTACAATTAATTAATTTAATAATTGTAAATATCATGTTTACAATTACAATTTACTCTCCCATACCCAGTGAAAATGCTACGTTCCCCAAGAAAGCTTTTCAGATCACCCCAGGCGCTCATCTTCCTTGTCTCAACTGTAGCACTTGACTTCAGCACTTTCTAGCTTCTATCATTGTAGTGTTTTTTGAGTTGGAAATAATACCAAATTTAGAGAAAAGTTGCACAAATAAAGCAAATAACATTCATATATCTTTTATGCAGGTACACCTGTTGTGAGTAAAGGGCTATCATGGTTTGTCTCCCTAAGCACCAATGCACCATGCCCATTTAAATTGCTGTTGCTATGACTGTTAGTGCTGCTGCTCCTGCCATGCCTCTCTTCCTCTTCCTTCCACCCACCATCCCCATCCCTATCAGTCTTTCTGCAGTGTCTTAAATGGGACTTGGGTTTTGTTTTTGGTTTTAAAGATTTTATTTATATATTTGTGTGTGTGTGAGAGAGAGAGAGAGAGAGAGAGCAAGTGCGCGAAAGAGCACGCACAAACCAGGGGAGAGGCAGAGGGAGAAAGAGAAGCAGGTTCTCTGATGACTAGGGAGCCTGATGTGGGCCTTGATCCCAGGACCCTGGGACCAAGACCTGCACCCAAGGCAGATGCTTAACTGACTGAACCACCCAAGCACCCCTGTTTGTTTGTTTGTTTGTTTGCTTGTTTTTTAGGGGATGAAGACTTTACCAAAGAGATAACAGAACTATTTTCCCAGCTGCATGTCTCCTCCAAACCTGAGAAACTTGCCAGGGTAAGTTATTACTTGGTGATTTTCATTTTTTTCACTTGTGTTGATTTAGTGGGTAGAGAATATAGGATTCTTACTTTCTGGCAAAGGTGTCACAAATTCTGAGTTCTGTACCTTCTGCCTGCCTCCTGCTCTCATCGGTTAGCATGCAGGTCTTATATCTGCCCTGCCTTCCCCACACTTCTGCCATCCTCACCTGTTTTCATTTGGAATGCTGCTTATCTGAAAGCTCATAGTAGGCCACAGTGTTTTCAGTGCTCCCCAGCCTTGGTGAGACCAGTGGGCAAGCCTTTATTATTGAGGTCTTCCTCTTCTCAGGGATCTGCGTGATTCAAAGGTGATGGAATGTGGCCCCAGCCCTTGTGGACCTGGATGGAGGTTATCATTTCCCATAACCTAGTGACCATTTTAGCATATGGAAATGAGAGTCCCATGGCCTAGGCCTTGGTCTTTGATGATGATATCTGAGCTATCTTCACACATTTGGAAAATAGAAGGGCTTTAATCAAAGTCGGTAGGGAGGATCTATTTTCAGAGCAATACTCACAGCATATATGCCAGTGCCAGCTCATGGGATACTACCCACTGGGTCTTGAGCTGCTTGCTGCCTCTTTACCTTCCTCTCCCGGTCTCAGGAAACATCCCTGGAACCAGTTAATGGCAGGCACACATTGCTGCCTGGCCAGGATAGCCATTATAGTCACCTGCATACTGCAGGGTAAGGAATGTGATGCTTGATTTATTGTCTCACTCTCCCATACCCAGTGAAAATGCTACGTTCCCCAAGAAAGCTTTTCAGATCACCCCAGGCGCTCATCTTCCTTGTCTCAACTGTAGCACTTGACTTCAGCACTTTCTAGCTTCTATCATTGTAGTGTTTTTTGAGTTGGAAATAATACCAAATTTAGAGAAAAGTTGCACAAATAAAGCAAATAACATTCATATATCTTTTATGCAGGTGCACCTGTTGTTAACAGTTAACTCCATACATCATTTAATGTTTTAATCATTTGTGTTTGAGTATTTGTTCTCTCAGTCCTTCTCCTATCTCTTCCCGTTCTTTTCCCCTTCTTCCCCTTCTCCCCCATACAGCACCACACACATACACACATGCACATGCATGTTGTTATTATTGGGACTGTTTGCGGGAATTAATTGTAAACATGATAGCCCTTTACTCATAAATATTTTAATATGTACCTACTAAGAATATGGATATTTCCTTATGTCATCATAGTAGGTCTCACCTGCTGTAAACTTAACATTGACTCCAGTTTTTTTTTTTTTTTAAGATTTTATTTATTACAGAGAGAGCAAGAGAGCGAAAGCATGAGCAGGGGGAGCACCAGAGGGAGAGGGAGAAGCACACTGTCCGCTGAGCAGTGGGCCTGATCCAGGGCTTGATCCCCGGACCCAGAGATTATGACCTGAACCGTAGACAGACACTTAACTGACTGAGGTTACTATAAACTTTAAAACCCAGTGTTACTATAAACTTTCTGTGGGGAGACATTTTAAGACCAACAAATTTCCTTATCCTCCTCATAATTTCCATCCCTGATTTAGCATCTGTCCATGACTCTTGCCGCATTAGTGTTTACTGTGATGGTTGCAAAATGATGATGTGTTCTAACCGCAGCATTTGTTCTACAGTCTGTCAGTTGGCTTTTGGCATTCTACTGTAGTTAAGAGCTCTCCCTTTTCCTATTTCATTATTATCTGTTCTTTAATATGATCTCATGGGTTTCTGTTTTTTTCCTTCGGTTTGTAATTCATTACTGTTTTTAATTAGTTTGGTATTCAGATTGTCTTTCATATGGAGTCCTGTGTGATGTGCACTTACCATTGTTGGGAGTATTTCCTTATTTTCTCTCATAACGAGAAATCCTGGACTCACTTTGTACCTTCCATATGCCAGCCCTGGAATCAGCCATTTCTTCAAGAAGCCATAGTTCCTTGTTAGTAGTACAGGCTAAGATGTGGGTGGTAGGTGTGCTCTTTTTCACTGCTGGGGTGTCTTTGCTACTAGGCCCTGTGGGCAGAGGTAGGAAATGTATTCAGATATACATACCCCTGTATTTGTACATGAACACACATACATAAGTTAGAGATCATGAGTTCATCCTGGCAACTCCCAATTTCAGTCCATCTCTACAGGGTTCTTCCTGTCTTGCCTTTCCTCATGACATGTTTGTATCTCTCTTCTTCCACAGTAAGAACCCCATCTTCCAAAATTAGCCCATGTCCTTATTTCCTCAGTTCTGTAATGCATCTGAAATAGTTGCAGCGCTTTGCCTATGCTACTATAAAACTGACCTATGGAAAGAATGCATGATTTATTTGCTTTCCCCATGTTAATATAATTTTTGAGTATATAGAGTATTCTCATGTTTCTGAAAGTCAAAACTGTATAATTCCTATCCATTCCAGATTCCCTTCATCTTTAGATACTAAATTTGTTCGCTTTCTGGCATGTCCTTCTTGTGTTTCTTTTTTTAGATTAGTAGATCTATTTTAAAGAAAAGTGGATATATTTTCTTCTTATACAAAAGTTAGCATACTGTATATGTTCTTTAGCATTTTGCTTTATTCCCTTAACCTTATGCATATGTATTTTTATAAATATATCATAAGCTGTTTTTGTTTTTTAAATGTGTATATCTTAACCTTCCATCCTAAGTCATTTTTTTTTTTTTTAAAGACTTATATGAGAGAGAGAGAAAGAGAGTGTGCACAAGGGAAGGGGCAGAGGGATAGGGAGAATCTCAAGCAGACTCCCTGCTGAATGCAGAGCCTGACACAGGACTAATCTCATGACCTGGAGATTATGACGTGAGTCAAAATCAAGAGTTGGATGCTTAACCGACTAAGCCACCTTGGTGCCCCACCTTCCATCCTAAATCTTAAATTTCTTCAAGGCTAGATCTTTATTGGTCCTTAAAAATCCCAAATCTACTATTTCTTACTCTGTGGTGTTGAGCAAGTTATTAAGCCTCTCTGTCTCAGTTCTCTATCTGTGAGAAAAGGATGATGTAGAATTCTTGTGAAGAATTAATGTGTTGATACACACAAAACTTTTATGGAGTCCCTGACTCATAGTAAATGCTCACCATTGATGGTCCTATCTATAGAAGCTAGCCCCATGTATTATACATTTAGGTATTGATAAATACACATATGTCAAGTAATTTATTTTGCTAGGTGCTAGGGAAATAGTAATGTAAAAAAAACATAATTTGTATACTCAAGGAGATCATCATAATAAGTTATTTTAAAAAAGCAAGTAGGGGTGCCTGGGTGGCTCAGTTGGTTGGGCAACTGCCTTCAGCTCAGGTCATGATCGCGAAGACCCGGGATTGAGCCCCGTATTGGGCTCCTTGCTTGGCGGGAAGCCTGCTTCTCCCTCTCTCACTTCCCCTGCTTGTGTTCCCTCTCTGGCTGTGTTTCTCTCTGTCGAATAAATAAATAAAATCTTAAAAAAAAAAAAAAAAGCAAGTAACCTCTTAGCAGTTTGCTAGTACTAGTCATTCTCTGAAGGCAGTCTTCACATTGTTTACATTTTGGGTGTTGAGTCATAAGGGTAGCATAGTTAAAGATCAGGGCCTGATTTTCCCCAATGATTTATAGGGGAGACTGTTATATAGGGAAAAAGCAATGAAGCAGGAGTTTGAGAATACAATTCTGATTCTTATTCTGACACATGTGATGTGGGCAAATCTCATTTCTTTTCTAGGCCTCATTTTTTTTTTTTTTTCCAGCTGATAAAAAACAAGTGGCTTGGGAGGCTAAGCTCAAAGGTGCCTTTTAATTCTTTAGTCTCTAAGTCTCTGCAGTCAGACATTCCAGACTGAATTCTGGGTGTGAGGCCTGGATAGCATTGCTGATTTTCAAAAGGTATGATATATTACCTTGCGTTTGCAGAGTAGTTCATGATGACATCAAGAGCAGTCATTCTGAGTATGTGCTATGCCTACGTAAACATCTCCTTCAGGTATACTACATTTATGAGATCAGTTTTCTTTTTTTGTGTGGCCTCTCAATTTTTCTTTTTGTTAAATCTTCTTTTAATCTGAGATAAATCAATCCCTGGGTTTTCTCTCATTCTGTCTCTTCAAAGGAATTGCAGAGCATTTCACATACTATTTAGACTGTTAGTCATCTCTCTCACTCTTCTCTTCTCTCAAAATCTCACCCAATTTCATCTTCTACCATGCTTCTCCCATATTGGTCTTCCTTCTGTTCCTTCAGTACACCCATCTGATTTCCCTTTGCTTACAGCTCTCATTATTTAAATATTTGCATGGTTGACTCTTTTTAAACTTCAGATTTTGGCTCCAATTCTAGTCCTTGAGACCTCTCCTGACCACCCGAGCCAGGTCTGCCTTCTCATCCAGTCCATACTCTCCATCTCTCCATTTTATTTTCATCACTCAGTTGTTTGTTTGTTAATTATCTTTCTGCACTAGAGTAGAGAAGAGCAGGACCATGGTTTACATTAGTCACCACTGTATTCCCAGAACCTAGGACAGTGTGTAGTAAATATTTGTAATGGATGAACTAATTAATAAATGCATCGTCTGCTCTGGTCTTAGTAGTTGCTTTACAGTTTTCTCAGCACACTTTGAGTTTTCTTATTTCCAATCTTTTATATATATATATATATATAAAAAATATATATATATATATTTTTTAAATTTGAGAGGTTAATGCTTACGGAACTTAACAGATCAGAGCCATATTGTTCTTGAGGGTTTTTATGGGAGTTCCTTGTTGCAGGAGAAAGAACTTTGCAATGAATGGGTACATAGGTTCTGCTCTAGGTCATTCATGATGTAGCCTTGGGTATAGCCCCATCTGTTGATATTAAAGGCTCAACCCCAGTGCTATATGTGTAATAAAACCTGTGATTCTCATTTCTCAGCTGAAATGACTCTCATGGTCTTCTTTGAATTCCTATTGCCGTTCTACTTTCTTCTGCTTTGGCTTTATTCTTAGACAATCTTTTCCACATGGTGGTAGGATGACCCTCTGGCAACTTCAGGTGACTTTTTTCCCAGTTGAGTAACTCCAACAGAAGGAGGGCTTCCCTTCCCCAATAATTTTATCGAATGTCCTGAGGCTAATGCCCATTGACCTGGGTTGGGGTCCCATGAAGTAATGACTATATGGACAGGGGGATTAATATTCTTGGTAACTAAATTTGAATTGTTTGCCAGCCCTTAGAGACAGAGGGTGGAAGCAACCCTACCCAAACCACATGAACTGAGAATAATCTGGAACCTCCTACCAAAAGAAAGGAGATATAAATGCTGGTTAGGTAAAAACAGTAGGTGTCCTCTGTATTGACCTCTCAGGCACTGGGTGTGCAAATCGAATTAAGACAGCCTGTAACTATTGTATAGAAATCTTGTTTATGTAGGAAATAGGTACATTTAATTTCAGGTAGTTTGGTAGGTACTAAGTTGAAGGGGTACTCAAGGGACTGTAGATTTGGTAGGTACTAAGTTGAAAGGGTGCTCAGGGGACCGTGGATACACAGAAAAGGGTTGTTTAGGTGCTCGGTCTCCTGGAAGGTTTTTGAAAGTTACCTGGAAGAAACAATGGCTGGATGGAGGACTGAAAGAAAACTAAGAGTTACTTTTATTTAGAGAAAAGAAAAGGGTGAGGAAGGGCAGTCAACCCTAAGGGAATAGCATGAACAAAGAATGGGCACATTATAGGTCATTATTATCAGATCTTAAAATGGAAAGTGGTCAGAGATGAAGCTGGAGAAGTGGGTAGAGTCTAGGTCATGGGTACTTCAGTCATGTGAAAGAACATGATCTGGTTGATGGGGAGCCATTGAAGGGAAGAAGATTGATCAGATGATAAAATATCCTAATATGTATGTCCAGCAAACAGTTGGAAAATATGTTGTTATCAGGAGAGGTCCATGCTGGAAACAAGGATTTAGGAATTTGCAGCAGGTAGAGAATACTTAAAATTATAGAAGCAGGATAGGTTAAAGAAAGAGGGGGTAGGGTGAGACAACTAGAGAGCCAAGCTAGAGTGGTGATGCTGTGTTTAAGGGGCTGAAAAAGAAGGATCAATATATATAAGAGCCTAAGGAGGAATGCTTATAAGGCTGAAGGCAGAACTGGAAGATGGTGGTATTATAAAAGTCAAAGAAAACCAGAAACAACTCAAAGGCCCATCATCAAGAGAATGGTAAATTACGGTATATGTATAAAATGAACTACCATGCAGCAAGAAGTAAGAATGAGCTGCTGATACTTGAAATAGCATGGATAAGCCTAACAGACAGTATGTTGGGTATGAGAAGCCAGACACAAATTAGAATGAACTTAAGATTTCATTTGTAGGGGCACCTGGGTGGCTCAGTTGGTTGGACGACTGCCTTCGGCTCAGGTCATGATCCTGGAGACACGGGATTGAGCCCCACATCGGGCTCCCTGCTCGGTGGGAAGCCTGCTTCTCCCTCTCTCGCTCCCCCTGCTTGTGTTCCCTCTCTGGCTGTGTTTCTCTCTGTCAAATAAATAAAATCTTTAAAAAAAAAAAAGATTTCATTTGTATGCATTTTAAGGACAGGTAAAATTAATTTACAGTGAGACAGAAGAACTGTTACCTTTGGGTAAGGGGAATGGTGACTCGGTTTGAGCAGTATTGACTAGAAAGGGACCTTCTATGCTAGGGTGATGGGAATGTTCCGGATCTCGATCTAGGTTGCAGCTACAAAGGCATGTGAACATTTCTTGAACTGTGTTCTGAAGATTTATGCATTTTATGTAAGTAATACCTAGTTTTCAAAAAGGCCAAAGGGTTAGAGAATTTTAAGAAGGAATGAGTGGCCAGTAGTGTTAGGTGTTGCCAAGAGAAGTAGTAAGGTAAGTACCTGTGTGTCTGATAAATGTATGTTCGGGTGAGAACAAGAGTGCTGATTTACATTGATGCTAACATGTTTCTGGTAGGTACACAGTGTATACCATCACCTTTCAGTGAGCTGAATTGAATTGTTGGTGGGCAGTAATCTTTTTCTTATTTAGGCAAGAAATGCTGCCTACGAATGGATCACATCTCTGGACAAACCATTAGAAGAGACGGAAGAAGGAGAAAAACAGTTGGAAACAGAAAAAACTGACCAAATCATTAAAAATTCAATAGAGGTACCAAAGCAACTAAACCTTTTTTTCTTTTTCGATGTGAAATTTGGGTATCAAGAGCAGGGACGTAGGCACGTTTGTTTTGTTGCATCACTACTCATCATTTCAAGCTTGTAATCCAAGAAAAATTATAGCAACCTTGTTCCAGATGGTAGGATGAAAGAAGGAGTGAAGGAAAAGAAACTAAATGTTTGTGTGTATTGTGTGTATCATGAAGAACATTCCCAGAAGCCGCTACAAGCCACTTTTTATATAAATCTTTTGGCCAAACTTAGTCACATGGTCACATGGACTTCAGGGGAGCTTCTGTTGTTGTAGTTATGAGCCCAGCTGTAAAATGACATCCCTGCCCTGGTAAAAGAGGTTTATTGAAAGGCATCTGTTGGTCTTTGCTGCTTTCAAGATGCTGAATCCTCCAGTTTGAGAGAAACAAGCTGACAGCATTTCCTCTGGGCTAAAACAAAACAAAACCCAATGCCTTGTTCTGTTTTTCTGTTTAGGATATCCATGCATTTGCAATCCGGAGCCTAGCAGAATTGACTGCCTGCTCAATTGAACTGTTTCACAAAACAGCAGCCCTGGTTCTGCATGGCCAGAAGCAGGAAGTGACAGCCATAGAAAGGAGCAGAACTCTTTCCCAGTAAGTATAAAGGATATCCCTGTAAAGGATGCAAATTGCTCAGAGTTTTCTCAGCTTCCTTACAAAGTTTTAAGAAACTTTCCTCTCAACAAGATGCTGTTCTCAGGTTAGAGGTTTGTTCATTTTGAGTTTCAGTTATTAAGTAGACAAAGGGGTTGTTTCTTTTCATTGAGCCATAAGTCTACATTATAAATGTTTTTATTAACTGGTTGTTTTATTAATTATTTTTTATTATTGATAATCTGAAAACTAGTTCTCAGATTACTGATTTTAAGAAAAATGAAATTTTACATAAATAAAACTAGAGTAGTTTTCTTTTTTTAAATTTTTTATAAAGATTTTATTTATTTATTTGATGGAGAGAGAGAGAGTAAGTGCACAAATGGGGAGCATCAGGCAGACGGAGAGGGAGAAGCAGACTCCCCACTTAGCAGAGAGCCTGACTTGGGGCTCAATCCCAGGACCCCAGCAACATGACCTGAGCCACAGGCAGAGGCTTAACCAACTGAGCCACCCACAGGCCCCAAAACAGAGAATAGTTCTAAGAATCTTAATTCTTAATAATGGTTTTATTCATTATTGAGTGCTAAATATATTCTAATTTTTATAATAACTCTAGAGGTGAATGATGAGTCCCACTTTAAAGAAAATGAGGAAACACAGACTAAAGAGAAATGAAATAACCTGCCTAGTTCGTGCAGACTGGAATTTAATCCCAGGCCAGGCTAAGTCTCTAAGCCCCTTTCCCACCATATTGCTGGTTTTGAATAAAAATTTCAAAAATAATAGAAAGTAGATAGTCACAGGAGAAAAAAATAGATCTGCTGCTTTCTAAGTAAATCTAATTAAATAATGAGAATTTTCATTGGAAAAAAAAAATGTGTGGGAGTGTCTAGTGTGTTAGGATTGGTTGGGGCCCTTGATGTTTTCCAGATCTTTTCTTGACCTATTGCTTCACTGTTCTATAACATTCCACAACAGGGAACTGTGGTTTTTCTTCAGCATCCTTAGGATGAGGGACTCACAATTTCACAATGGCCTATTCTTTGCAAAAGTGGCTATTTCTACTTTTCCACATATATATCTGTGTTTATATGTACATTATACATATATATGTGTACAGTATGTGTACATGCTTATAAACACACACATATATGTATAGTCTCCTCATTATCAAGTAAGTTAGATTCCATGGAAACTGGGCCTTTGCTTGTTTACTGATAAATCCCCAGTGCTTAGTTGGTACATAGAAGACTTACAGTAAATATGTGTTGAATGAATGCATACATATTTATTTTAACTTCACTTGCAAATGTGGGATATTTTAAGTACTACCTTCTCTCCTTAAAATGTATGTTCATTATTTCCTTTCATTTAACTTAAAAATCTAGTACTTTCTAGAGGATTTTGCAGAAAAAAATTTTCTGAGGACTGAGCCTCCTCTTCTGGTAGCATGAATGCATGCTCAAATGGGTCCCCAGATACATTAGGTAGCTGATGAAAGCATATTTACTGCCTTTAAAAAATATCTTTCTTCTTTCACATCTACTACCAGGGGTGATTTGTTTTCTTATAGTTATTAAATATGCTTATTTAAAAAAAAAGAGAGAAAGAAAAACAAAAAGAGGAGCCCTCCTGACTTTGCTCACTTCTTTCCTAGGATGACGGTTGTACTGTGTAAAGAGTTGTCTTCTTTGTCTAAAGAGTTTACCACCTGCCTAACAACTGCTGGGGTAAGAATTCTTGGCCTTTTATTGAGCTAATACTGTCTGTTTTGTGGGCTTTTTAAAAGCAGCTGTATTAATATAAAGTTTTTGTACCATAGATTTTTTTCCCATTTCAAGTGTACCATTCAGTGGTTTTTAGTATATTTACAGAGTTGTATAACCATGACCATAATCTAATTTTAAATGGTTTTCATCATCCCCCAGAACACCTCATACCATTAGTACTTGCTCCTTTCCCTTCCCCTCCACACTGTTCTAGTGCTAAAGAACACTAATCTGTTTTCCATCTATTGATTTGCATATTCTGGACATTTCATGTATATGGTGTCATACAACATGTGATATTTTGTGTCTTATTTATTTCAGTTAGCCTAATGCTTTTGAGGTTCATCCACATTGTAGCATGTATCAGTACTTATTTTTATTCCAAATAATAGTCTTTTATGAACATATACCCCATTTTTCTCTTCATCAATTCATAGACATTTGGATTGTCTCCATTTTTCAGCTATAATGAATAATGTTGCTACAGACATGCATTTTTGTTTTTGTTTCTCTTGGATAGGTAGGAGTGGAATTGCTGGGTCAAATGGGTGATATGGACCACTAAAGAATTGCCACACTGTTGTACAGTGTGGCTTGCCAGCAATGTATGACAGTTCCAATTTTTCCACATCCTCGTCTACACTTGCTATTGTCCATTGTTTTTTGTTTTTGTTTTGTTTTTAAATTTTAGCTGTCCTACTAGGTATGAAGTAGGTATGAAGTGGTATCTCATTGCAGTTTTTATTTGCCGTTCCCTAATGGCTAATGATATTGAACTTCTTTTCATGTACTTATTGGCCATTTGTATGTCTTCTTTAGAGAAATGTCTTTTCTAGTTTTGCCTACTTTCAAATTGGGTTTTTTAAAATTATTTTATAGATTGGATTACTTATTTCATTATTTATCTTTTTGTCATTTATTTTAACTTTTTGTCTTTTCATTACTTACCATTATTGAGTTATAAAATGCTTTATATGTCCTGGGTATAAGTTCATTATCAGATACATGACATATATGTATTTTCTCCCAGGCCATGGGTTGGGCTTTTTTGCCTTCTTGATAGTGTCTCTGCACAAAACTTTTTAATTTTGACAA
>PITA01032370.1:0-14010 GCA_004023965.1 Spilogale gracilis
CGCTCCGTCCCCCTGGGTCCCCCGCATCCCCTACCGGTCCCCTCCGTCTCCCCGGGCCCCCGGCATCCCCCTGGACCCCACCTCTGACCCCGGGGCCGCTCTGTCAGAACAGGAGCTCTCATCGCGGCAGGAGTAGCTGGCGGGACTAAGTCGGAAGAGGGTCGGAGACCCGGCGCGCCGCTTACCTGTGCCACCGCTGAGGGGCAAGGACGGCGACACCACGGTCTGGCACTATCCGCTGATTACAGACGCGGGAGGGACCGCCTCCAGAAGCACTGCGGACCGCGGCCGCGCCTGCGCAAAATGAAGGCCGCAAGCTGCTGTGCGCGTGCGCCCAAATCCCGGCACACCGAGATTCGTCCTCGGGTGCAACTCTGGCCGTATTCTTCTGATTCCGCTCCGCTGCGCGGGGCCTACCTCAGGCTCCCAGAGCCTGTGCCGCGCGGTCTTCGTTTCAGCTGGCACCGAGGCTGGGAGCCGCCGGTGCCCGCCGCCGGGTGTGCTCCGGAAGTAGTTGTAGGAAGTCCTTCTCGTCCGCGCCTCGTTTAAAGGGCCTGGCGCGGGCCCCTCGCTGGGCGGCGGCATCCGCGGGAGCCAGGCTGGGCATGGACCGGGAGACTCGCGCCTTCGCCGAGAGCTACTTCCGACGCCTCCGGGACCCGCCCGCCAGAGGGGCGGGTGCCAGCGCGACCCCGGGTCGCGTGGACTTCATCGCGAGCCCCGACTCCTTCTCGTACGCCGACTTCTTCAAGGGCTACCTGCTGCCCAACGTGCCGTGCGTTTTCTCCAGCGCCTTCACCGAGGGCTGGGGCAGCCGCCGGCGCTGGGTGACACCGGCCGGGAAGCCGGACCTGGAGCATTTGCTGCGGACCTACGGTGAGGGCGGGCAGGGCGCGCGCGGTCCAGGCCTAGGGGGCTGCGGTGGGTGGGGAGCACAGCCGCCGGCGCTGGGTGACACCGACCGGGAAGCCGGACCTGGAACACCGGCTGCGGACCTAAGGTGAGGGCGGGGGCGTGGGCTGCCGGGTCTGGGGGGCTACGGGGGAGGGGTCGCGGTCGCTGGCGCTGGGTGACACCGGCCGGGAATCCGGAGGTGGAGCACCTGCTGTGGACCGTCAGTGAGGGCGGGGCGCACGCAGGGGCCAGGGGCCTGGGGAGCTGCAGAGCGGGGGGGGGGGGGGGGGGGGGGGGGGGGGGGGGGGGTGTGTGGCCGCAGCCTCAGGCGGCCTTTCCTTTCAGGGGACGCGCTGGTCCCTGTGGCCAACTGCGGGGTGCAGGAGTACAACTCTCATCCCAAGGAGTACATGCTCCTGCGCGACTACATCGGCTACTGGAGGGACTACGTCCAGGGGGGTTTGTCCTCCCCGCGCGGCTGCCTCTACCTCAAGGACTGGCATTTATGCAGGTAGGGGGGGGTGGTAGGGTAGGGGAGCCCGGGTGGGCCACTGCACCTGCTGCGCTCTTCCGGTCAGCTGCCCCGTTGTGCCAGCTCAGGCTGGGTCTTGCTCAGTGTGGCCTCCGCAGGTCCGGCACTATTGTCCTCGCCTTTCTCACTTGACCAAGGCCCAGCGACCTGCATAGCCTCTCCTTCAGGGACCAGCGGAGGCCTTCTGGGGTCCGACCACACCCTTCTTCCCCTCCAGGAACTCCAACAGCGTTTCTGGGACATTGCTCGCATTCATAGGGGGCCCCACCCCATCCACTGCTTTCCCATCCTCAGAGGGGACCCTTGGGTTTGGTGTCCATTCCCCGACCCAGCACTGTGCTGGTCACTGGCAGAGACCATCCTCACACCCCAATGGGCTGGCACGGGACACAGAGTACCGGCTGGATGAGTTCTGTGTAGATGAGTGAAAAAGCGAACTCTTGTTTTGCGGATGCAGAAACAAGGCTCCTTGCGGTTCCCAAAACCCATCCAAGAGTGTGTCTTGAATCCGTGTGCCCTGGATGCTCCTTGCCTCACCATGTTCTTGTCTGGCAGGGAGAGCTTGGGGAGGGGGTGGGGGGAGATCAGGGACGCTCAGGCGCTAGTCCTGGCCCCCAGGGACTTCTGTGCCAGCAGCACCTACGATTCCTAGACCCAGTGCTCCTGCACCGTGGATGTGGGCTTCAGTGGGCTTCAGTTAAGCAAGAAGCGTATTGTAGGTATTACACAGGACATACTTGTTCTACAGACTTGCTCATCCTTGGAAGGTCAGTTTTGATTAAATGTTGTATATTTTCCCTGGAAACCCTGGGGTAAACAGCAGAGGGAGGTCAGACAGGCTGAGGTGGCCCTAGGGGACTTGATATCTGAGCAAGGTTTTGAAGGATACGTGGGAGTCTGATGGCCCGCAAAGGCATGGTGTTTTGGGGGAACTCCAGGTGGTTTGGTGTTCCCTTATCATGGGCTCTGACCCTGAGTAATGTCTGAGCTACTCCGCAAGCTTGTTCCAGTGTGGCTGGGAGAGCTGCACTCTGCCTGGGGCTGGGTTAGTGCACTCTGCTGGGGAGCAGGCTTTTTGATCAGGAGGAGTGGGGGGTCTCAGTGGGCAGGGGAGAGGGACCTCAGTGAGCCTGACCAGGAGTGGGAGGGGATGTGGGACAGGGGAGAGGGACCTCAGTGAGCCTGGACCAGGTGGAGTGGGGGAGGATGTGGGGCAGGGGAGAGGGACCTCAGTGGACGTGGGCCACTGGTTGTGCATCCACTGGGCAGACTAGAGGTCACTGGGTGGGTTGGGGAGAGGGTGGTGAGAGCATGGACGAGACCCCAGGCTTTCAGAGAAGAGCATGGTGCAGATGAGGTACTTAGAACACTAGCTCGACTAGAGGCTGAAATTCCGGACTGAGTCCAAGAGGGGTCTGCAACAGCTGTAGTGTTGTCCACATGGGTTACCTGAGCGGTGTCACAGCACTCCGAACACCATTTCATCTGTTTACGTTGGGACTTTGTTCCTTGGACGGCGTTCTGGTGCAGCCACTTGGCGCTGTGGTTCCATAGTGGCTGGACTAGTGCAGGGTGGTCAGACTCACTGCAGTTGCCGACTGCAAAAGGCAGCTCAGGGTCATTTGTGTCCTTCCAGACCTCTGGTATCTCCTGGGCTCAGGAGATAGGTGCCATAAGATGGCCACTCCCACCACAGCCTCATGTCACGCCCCGCAGGCACTCCTCAGCGGAGGACGTCTTCACCCTGCCCGTGTACTTCTCCTCTGACTGGCTCAATGAGTACTGGGATGCCCTGGACGTGGACGACTACCGCTTTATCTACATGGGACCCACCGGCACCTGGTACCGTGTGTCCATGCTTGAGCCCCTTTCTGCGCTCTGTCGCTGCCCTGCACACTGTCCTCAGCCCTGTGCACTGTGTCAGAGCCTCTTAGAGAGGCCTGGGCCATGGGGAAGGCTGCCCGGGGTCCCATTAACAAGCCTCCATACCCACTTGGTCCCTGGGGGCTCCCAGATCGGGGAGGTGTGAGCGTGGGGCCTCTGGGGCCATGTCTGCGGCTGCCTCTCTCTGGTCCAGAGGCGCCAACGGGAGGCTTCACACAGGTCGCCGTTCCACGCCGACATCTTCCGTTCCTTCAGCTGGTCTGTCAACATCTGTGGGAGGAAAAAGTGGTTCTTCTTCCCCCCGGGGCAGGAAGAAGCCCTGCGGGATTGCCACGGTGGGCTGCCCTACGACGTGACCTCGCCCACGCTCCTCGACAGCCGCCTCTACCCTATGCGCGAGCACTGCAGCCCAGCCCTGGAGCTGACGCAGGAGGCGGGCGAGATGGTCTTTGTGCCCAGTGGGTGGTACCACCAAGTTCACAATCTGGTAGGGTGGGCACCCCCCATGTGCCTGCAGCGGGGCCATACAGGGCAGGGAGACACCTGGGGCCCCAGAGGATCTGTCTCTCCATTCACCTGCCCCTTGGCCTGCCCAGCAGCGCTCCTCACCCTTGGTGTGTTCTTCGATGCTGATATGTTCCACAGAGACAGGGCCAGGTGCACCCTCCTGATCCCACAGTGGGCCGACTGCCAGACTGTAGAGAAGGACCAACAGTCCCTGTATCTCCCTCACCTCCCACTTTTCCTCCCTGGGCAGCAGCGGGTCCTTATATGCCATGGAGTTTCCCCGTTCTCCTGGGAGCCCTGCTCCTGATTAGCTGTGTACTCAGAAGAGCTAGCTCTCTCTGTGCTAGCACCTCCTGGGAGACAGCAGCAGCCCTTCCCTATGGAGGAGGGCTGTGAGGACCTTGCGACGGGTTGGGGATGTTCTGCTGTGTGTTCACAGTGACACCCATGCCTGACACCTTCCAGGAGGACACCATCTCCATCAACCACAACTGGGTCAACGGCTGTAACCTGGCCAACATGTGGCACTTCCTGCAGCAAGAGCTCCAGGCCGTGCAGCAAGAGGTCAGCCAGTGGAGGGACACTATGCCTGATTGGGACCATCACTGCCAGGTAGGCCAACTGGGGCAGGAAGGAAGGACTGGGAGGGGCCCTGCAGGGCTGCAGTGGGGGCTGGGGAAGGGGCTCACCACAACCAGGACCAGGGCTGCAGTGGGAGCTGCACCAGGAGCAGAGAGATGGGTTCACCAGGAGCAGGACCAGGGCTGGAGTCAGGGCTGGGGGATGGAGCTCACCAGGACCAGGACTAGCGCTGCAGTGGGGGGTGAGAGATGGGGCTCATCAGGACCAGGACCAGGGCTGCAGTGGGGCCTGAGAGATGGGGCTCCCCAGACCAGGACCAGGGCTGCAGTGAGGGCAAAGACAGGGCTCACCAGAGACAGGGCCGCAGTGGGAGCTGAGAGATGGGGCTCACCAACACCAGGACCAGGGCCAGAGTGGGGGCTGAGCGATGGGGCTCACCAGGAACAGGACCAGGGCTGCAGTAGGTACTAGGAGATGGTGCTCACCACCAGGAACAGAACCAGGGCTGCAGTGGGGGCTTAGAGATGGGGCTCACCAGGACCAGGACCAGGCCTGCAGTGGGAACTGGGAGATTGTACTCACCAGGACCAGGGCCAGAGTGGGGGCTGAGCGATGGGGCTCACCAGGAACAGGACCAGGACTGCAGTAGGTACTAGGAGATGGTGCTCACCACCAGGAACAGAACCAGGGCTGCAGTGGGGGCTTAGAGATGGGGCTCGCCAGGACCTGGACCAGGGCTGCAGTGGGAACTGGGAGATTGTACTCACCAGATCCTAGCTTTGAGAGCTAGGAGAAGGGGCTCACCAGGACCAGGACCAGGGCTGCAGTGCGAGCTGGGAGATGGGGCTCCTCAGGACCAGGGTCAGGGCTGCAGTGGGGGCTGAGTGATTAGGCTCTCTAGAACCAGGAACAGGGCTGTAGTGGGAGCTGGGAGCTGGGGCTCCCCAGGACCAGGGCCACAGTGGCACCTGAGAGATGGGGCTTCCCAGGACCAGGACCAGGACCAGGGCTGCATTGGGGGCTGCTAGATCGGGCTCCCCAGGACTAGGGCTGCAGTGGGAGCTGGGAGATGGGGCTCCCTAGGACTAGGACCAGGACTACACTGGGAGCTAGGGGATGGGCTCACCCATACCAGATCTATGGTCTTGGGGACTCGGTAGCCACCAGTCTGCCTGTGTGAAGGTCAGTCTGGCCCTAAAGCAGTCACTGGAGCTTGCAGGCTGCAGGGCTCATACCCCCATGTATCTGTCCCCACTCTCAAGGACAGGGCCTTCCCCATAGTCCATAGACACTTGCTAGAGCTGTGAGTAAGCCACGGCTCACTGATGCTTCTCTCTGGCCAGGTCATCATGAGGTCCTGCACTGGAATCAATTTTGAAGAATTTTACCACTTCCTCAAAGTCATCGCTGAAAGGAGGCTCCTCCTCCTGGCAAAAGCGAGGGACCATGGTGACATGGAGGGCTGTGCAGACACAGGGCTAGGCCCCCAACAGGCTGCTTTTGATGTCAGCCGGATCACGGAGGTGCTGGCCTCCGTGGTGGCCCACCCTGACTTCCAGAGAGTGGACACTAGCATGTTCTCACCGCAGCCAGAGGAGCTCCTACAGCAGCTGGAGGAGGTCGTGGCTGCCTCTCTTTAGGGCATGATGCTTGCGTCAGGTGTGGCTCTGAGGCACTGGCTTGGAAGGCAGGGGGTCTGTTCCACAGTCCCTTCCAGAAATAAAGCTCTGTGCTTCTGTGTGGTATGGGACCTGTCACTTTTCTGTGGAGCCTTGTGGCCTTAGGTGTCCCAGGTGTGATCCTTTCCTGGCTGTCCGTGGGCATCCCCAGGACCCTGTTGCCTGTGCAGAGGGTTTGGTCTCCTTGTCTAAGGCTTAGCCAGGGTTGAGAGCTCTAGATCTAGTGAGGGTTGGATGGGAAGGTCTTGCTAAGTGAGAGCTGCAGCCAGAAGGCCAGGAGAGTGCTGGGGACTCAGGTGAGGGGCAGCACATGGCTGGGATTCCTGATGGCCCCAGCCTTCCCTCAGCAACGACCAGCATCTGAGCCCATTGGCTCCCATTGACAGCATGGTGTGGCAGCTGGCTTGTCTTGCAGGGCCCCCTCTGCGATAGGACCACGCCCCTGCTCGGCTCCCATCTTCCCCTGGAGCAAGCCCCTCAGTGTAGGGTGGGCACTCAGGAGCCCAGGGCCTCTCTGTCTATCCCGCAGGAGAACCACTATTTACAGAAAGCCTGCCTCCTTTCTGTGGGCCTGTGTCTCCCCTGCACCCCCATCCAGAGTCTGGGACTAAAGATATCTATATTGTCAGGGCGCCAGGCCAGGCCTCATACCTTGTCCTTCACGCAGGCTCCCAGGCAACACAGCCACATCATTCAGGGGCCCCTTGGGGTTGGCTGGCACCTGTCATTTTATCTCATTTGTGACAGCATTGCCTCTGTCCATCAGGCTCCAGGTCCACCCCTGCGACTACGCACCCAGTGATGGTCTGGACCTTGTCCCCGGTGTCCAGAGCCCCCTAATGCCCCTCTCCCACCCTTTATATTTGCTCACCGTCTTAGGCCACCAGCTATCAGTCTTTGGTTCAAAACCACTCTGCACACATCTGCACCATTCTGTTTCCACTCTTGGACACCTGTGTGCCATTCAACAGTGACAGTAGTAGGATTCTCCAGAGAAATGGAACCCAGAGGATAGAGCAAGAGACAGTGGGGGCTGGTGAGTGAGATGAGCAGGGCAGGGTAGGGATGCAGGGGACAGTGGACTTTGCTCCTGGGTCCAAAGTCTGCAAACTCAGTCTGGAGGCAGAATTGTTTTTTGGGGAGACCTCCGTCCTTGCCCGTAAGGCCTTCCACTGATTGGATGTGGCCCACCCAAATTTTGGAGGGTAATCTGCTTTATCAAGGTCCAGGAGTTCAAAGTTAATCCCATATAACAGATGCTTTCACAGCAGCATGGAGACTGACATTTGAGCTGGCCGAGTCGCTGTTTCCAGCTGACCAATATAGTCCCTCCCCCGTGCTTCCTGGGACTCAGTAGGCATGCCACTCTGTTCCATCCCCTCCTTGATGCACAGCAGTTGTTCCTTTCCCAGCATCTGCCCTGTGCATCGCCCTTGGCACCTGTCCCGTGCCACACACACATGCACACACACACGCACATACACACTGTGCCCTTGGACAGTTGTGTCTGCACACATCCCTTGTGCTGTCCAGTCACACTGTTGCTCACACTCACCAGACTTCAGTGGTCATCCTTTGCACGATTGTTCTGTCCCTCCACCCTGAAACTGTTCTGCTATGTGTTCCCTCCTCCCAAGTGGCCTGCATGCCCCCCAAATCCCAGTACTCGTGCTCCTCTCCAGCCAACTGCATGGTTTGCACACTTGCTGTGTACCATTCAACAACCTATGCGTGTGTGTTCCCCTCCAACACACCTGCCCTGTTTCACACTTGCTCCTCTTGTTCTCACCACCAATTCTTTGGTTCTAGCACATCCACTTTGTGCTATTAGACAGTGTCTCACTGCACACTCACAGGCCAGGTGCAAACTCAGTGTTCTGCTCCTTGTAGTTCCCTTCTCCACAGCCATAGTGTGCCATCCAGTGGGGCTTGCACTTTCACGGTGAAAACCCGTGACCATTGGACACACGGTAATGCATTAGTCATTCCTTGTGTCTTCATGCTGTGCCATCCAGCCCACTAAACTCTTTGGAACTGCCACGTGTGATTCAACAGCTACTTTCTCCCTGCTGCTCTAGCTTTGTCCCCCTCTTGCACACTCACTTGCATTCAACAATCTACCCAGTTCCTGGGTCTGGGCCTGAGCTGTGCTGTGTCTGGCTGACACTTGCAGCCATTGGGGAGGAGGGGCTAACTCAGCATTGTCCCCATCATTCACCCGGCTCTTGTCTCTGCAGCAGAAGATGTTGGCAGTATGTGCCCTGGTGCCCTGGGATTCCCTGAATTTCCTGCTGTAGCCCTTCGGCTCTTTGTCCCTGGGAAGGACCTGAAGGGCACTCTAGGAAGCTCAGGGCATATGTACCCCAATGTTCATAGCAGCAATGTCCACAATAGCCAAACTGTGGAAGGAGCTGAGATGCCCTTCAGTAAATGAATGGACAGGGAAGATGTCCATATTCCATACAATGGAAGATTACTCATCCATCAGAAAGGATGAATACCCACCATTTACATCGACATGGGTGGAACTGGAGAGGATTATGCTGAATGAAATAAGTCAAGCAGAGAAAGACAATTACATTGTTTCATTCATATGTGGAACATAAGGTATAGATTGCATGGAGGACATTAGGAGAAGGAAGGAAAAATGAAGTGGGGGTAATTGTAGGAGGAGACAAACCATGAGAAACTATGGCTTCTGGGAAACAAACAGGGTTTCAGAGGGGAGGTAGTGGGGGATGGGATAGCTGGGTGATGGGTTTTAAGGAGGATGCGTCTTGGGGTGAATGCTGAATGTTCAACACAACTAGTGAATCATTGAACATTACATCAAAAACTAACGTACTCTGCAGTGGCTAACTGATCATCATCATAATAAAAACTAGATCTAGGTAAAGGATTGGCCGTGAGGCCCTTGGGGAGGGTTACAGAGGTCATGTCCTGCCTGCCCTTAGTCCACTTAACCAATCATCTTCCCCTGGCCTCATCCTTTCCACATGGCACATTCTCACCTGTTTCGTTTTTGTTTTGTTTTTGCTTTTGTATGATGTTCCCCACTCAGGGCTGATGAAATTCCAGAGTTGTCTTTGAAAACCATAATTTCTCAGTTGGTGGTTGGAAGAAATCTCAGCAGGAGAAGCGGAGTGTGTTCCCTCTTACCCCAAATTATAGCAGCTACAGTCCTGAGAAAGGAAATGGTCCTGCAAGCGCTGTTATTAAAGGCTCACGAGTTTTAGTGGTCGCTGTGCTTGTGAAAGAATCTTCAACCTCTAAATGCCAGGATTCTGAGGGGCCATCTCTACTCGTGTCCAGGGTCCCAAGCCTGAAGTGTCCTCCGAGCAAAGGGCATCTGGGTGTGTCTTGGGGCAGCCAGAGCAATGGGGCTGGCCCTCCTTGCTTCTCTCACCTAAAGTAGACCAATGAGCCTGTTAAAATGTGAATGGGGAGTGAGTCTGTGTTTCATTTAAACACTGGGAATGAAAGACCACAACTGGCAGCTGGGGTAGAAGGAGGTTTCTTTGTTTTGTTATGTTTTGTTTGTTTTCCATAACCAAGCCACCCTATCCCTTCCCACCACCCCCCAACAACCCTCAGTTTGTTTCCTGAGATTAAGAGTCTCTTATGGTTTGTTTCCCTCTGTGATCCCATCTTGTTTCATTTTTTTCCGTCCCTACCCCCCACAACTGTCCCTGCCCTGCTCCTCAAATTCCTCATATCAGAGATCATATGGTAACTGTCTTTCTCTGATTGACTTAAGGAGGGGGTGAATATTGTATTCCAGTGTAGCTTTTCCTATTTATGACCAATATTGTCCAAATCAGGAATTAATTAATTAATTAATTAATTAATTAATTAATTTTACCTGTTGTACAAAACCTCAGTTACTCTCTCAGCTCTTCTGAAATCGTCCCTTCCGGCTGACTGCATCTCCTGTGGTCTCAAAGCCCTTGGTGCCTGGCATTTGCAGGGGCACCAGGCAGTGCTAGTGGGACACAACTGTCCCTCCTCACTTGGTGAAGCGGGAGGTCTGAGAAGGGTGTCTCTCCTCTTCTGGGGGTGGGATGGGCAGAACTCTCGCTCACCATTGGCCTTGACAGGAGACTCTGAGATCCCTTCTACCCCAAGAAAGGCTGAAACAGTGGGAAGCAGAGCTTGGACCCTTGGGAGGCTTGTGGACAGATGCCGACAGGAGGTGACAGCTGCAGTCATCAGACCCAGTGTGTGAGTGAGTGCTCTGTTGTGCCTGTGGGCACAGGCAGCAGTGACCCCTAGCTGTGCAGGGGTGAGAGGAATGCCTGGCTGCAGGCAGGGCACTGTGCCCATTGGCTGTGCTCCTTGGCCAGGATCAGCTAGTCCTCAGGCTCCTGGAAAGCAGAAGCCACCTAAGGCAGAGAGCAGGTTGTCCACGGGTTCCAGGCTGGCCTATAAACTGTCAGGTATCATGCTCAGCCATGAGAGCACAGTCTGTGTGACCGAGGCTGGCATGCTGGGTAGGGGAGGGGTGGCTGGCTTGGGTCACTCCGGTCTGTAAGTGTTCAGTACCTGGTCAGCCACACTCTAGACATGGCAATCCTGAGGCTGGCAACGCCAGGGCTTAGATGCATTTTATGACTAAAAACAAAGCAAAGCAAACCTAAAAAGAGATGTTAGAGCAGACAGTAATGTAACTGAGAATGGAAAAGCAGTAGAGAAAGTTGGCAGAAGTTGCTTTAAAAAAAAAAAGCCCATAAAAACATTGTCAAAACAGCTAGATTGACGAAGAGAAATTTAGACAGGACTCAAATAAAAGCATTTATTATAAGAGACTATGAACAATTGAATGCCAGATTGGCTAGTCTAGATGAAATGTACAAATTCCTAGAAGCACAGAAACTACAAAACATGTTTTGGTGAATGGCAGTAAACATTTAAAGAAAAATTACCACAGTTCTTATCCAGCAAATAAAAGACTGGGATGTTGTCCAGCTGTAGACACCAACCCTCCAGACCCTACCTTGGCTGCTCCTCAGTGGTGATTTTCTAGGTAGAAGAGGGAAAGTGAACATCTGTGTCAGTTTTCTCCTTCATAAGGAGTACTGTCCACTCCTTGCTGGAAGGGCTGCACCTGCAAGTATGGGCTATGGGGGGTTGTATGGTTATTGCTATGGGGTCCTCTGCCTGGGGGTCCTCTGAGTCTGCTGTCTGTCTACCTTCCCCAGCACCTTCTCCTCAATCCTGGCTGCCTGGCTAGACCAGTCCCTGGAGGGTTTCTCTCAGCTTCCATACCTTCCTTTCTAAGATGGTAGTGGACCAAGCACAACTTAACATATCTAGTTTGGACCTGCTGCTCTGCCCAGATGCTCTTGCCAAGCTGGAGTCCACTGAGGCAGAGCTGGGGGTCAGGAGACCTGGAGGGTGGCTGCCAGGATGAGGGGGAGGGG
The DNA here is from genome assembly GCA_004023965.1 of Spilogale gracilis. Classification (NCBI taxonomy): domain Eukaryota; kingdom Metazoa; phylum Chordata; class Mammalia; order Carnivora; family Mephitidae; genus Spilogale; species Spilogale gracilis. The sequence continues at coordinate 11,499 of PITA01032370.1, forward strand.
GATGGCCCAAGAAGACAGGAGCAGTGGCCTCAGCCCATGGCTCTGGTGAACTACAGTCTGGGGACCTTCTTGGAATGTGGCTCTTGAGTGAGTATGGGTTTCTCTTAAAGGCAATGGGGTGTTTCCTGTTTTGGGAAAGTCATATGATAAGGTAATCATGTTGGTTAAACTGTTCTCTGTCTGTACCTCATGTCAGCTCCAAAACCAGTTCCAGAGATAATGACAGCTGTGTCACCAGCTCCAGCACAAGCTCCAGAACCAGTTTTAGAACCAGTTTCAGAATGAGATCCAGCTCTAGCATAAGCAATAGCTCCAGCTCCAGGTGCAGACCAAGAGCTGCCTCTGGGTCCAGTTCCAGGGCCACTTCCAGAGTTACAGCCAGCTCCAGCACCAGCTCCAGTTCCAGCTCCAGCTTCTGATCCAGCACCAGCTCCAGCACCAGCTCCAGCTCCAGCACTAGCTCTAGCTCCACCTGCAGCACCAGCACCAGCTCAAGCGCCAGCTCCTGTTCCAACTCCAGCACCAGGTCCAACTCTAGCATCAGCTCTTGCTCCAGCCCCAGCACCAGCTCCAGCACCAGCTCCTACACCAGCACCAGCACCAGCTCAAGGACCAGCTCCAGCTACAGCATGAGCACCAGCTCCAGCTCTAGCTCCAGCTTCAGCACCAGCTCGAGGACCAGACCCAATGCCAGCTCCAGCAGCAGCTCCACCACCAGGACCAGCACCAGCTCTAGCACCAGCAACAGCTCTAGCACAGAAACAGCTCCAGCTCCAGAACTAGCTCCAGCTCCAGCACCAGTACCAGCACCATCTCCAGCACCAGCTCCAGCTCCAGCACCAGCACCAGCACCAACTACAGCACCAGCTCCAGCATCAGCACCAGCTCCAGCTCCAGCTCCAGCTCCAGCACCAGCTCCAGCATCAGCACCAGCTCCAGCTCCAGCACCAGCTCCAGCATCAGCACCAGCTCCAACTCTAGCTTCAGCACCAGCTCCAGCATCAGCACCAGCTCCAGCTCCAGCACCAGCACCAGCTCCAGAGTTAAGGGTCCATTTCTGGGTTCTCTATTCTTTTCCAATGATCTATGTGTCTGTTTTTGTGCCAGCCCCTCAGATGAAAATGATTGTTTCTCCATTTGACAACATGTTTCATTTAACTAATGTTTGGAATATAGAAAAAAGATCAATGTAAGAAGAATCTGAATGAAGACGTGTTTAAGAAAGAAATATACAGAAATAAATAATACAGAACACATAAAAAGGAAAAAGAAATCCTGAAACAGGAACACCTGCATGGCTCAGTTGGTTAAGCATCTGCTTTTGGTTCAGGTCATGATCCTGGGGTTCTGGGATTGAGGCACATATTGGGCTCCCTGCCTGGTGGAGAGACTAAGGAGACTGCTTTCCCTCTCCTTCTGCTTGCCACTCACCCATCTTTTTTTTTTTTTTATTGTTACTAAATTTTTTTTCCCAGTGTTCCAAGATTCATTCCCCATTCCCCACACCCAGTGCTCCAGCTTTAGGTGTCCCCAGTACCCACCACCAGGCTCTCCCATCCCTCCACCCCTCTCCCTCTAAGTCCCTCAGTTTGTTTCTGTGTCCAAAGTCTCTGTTGTTTCGTTTCCCTCCCTAGATTACCCTAGTTCCCATTTACTTTCCTTCTCCCACTGTCCTCCAGTTTACCCCTCATGCACCGCAAGTAAGTGAAACCATGCAATACTTGACTTTCTCTTCTTGGCTTATTTCACTCAGCATAATCTCTTCCAGTCCGGTCCATGTTTCTACAAAAGTTGGATATTCGTCCTTTCTGATGGAGGCATAGTATTCCATTGTATATATGTACCACATCTTCTTTATCCATTAATCTGTTGATGGGCACCTTGGCTCTTTCCACAGTTTGGCGATTGTGGCCATTGCTGCGATGAACATTGGGGTGCATATGGCCGTTCTTTTCACTACATCCGTATCTTTGGGGTAAATGCCCAGTAGTGCAATTGCAGGGTCATAGGGTAGCTCTATCTTTAATTTTTTAAGGAATCTCCACACTTTTCCAAAGCGGCTGCACCAGTTTACATTCCCACCAACAGTGTAAGGGGTTCCCCTTTCTCCGCAGCCTCTCCAACACTTGTTGTTTTCTGTCTTGTTAATTTTGGCCATTCTGACTGGTGTAAGGTGGTATCTTAGAGTGGTTTTGATTTGAATTTCCCTGATAGCTAGTGACGCTGAACATTTGTTCATGTGTCTGTTAGCCGTTTATATATCTTCTACGGAGAAGTGCCTCTTCATGTCTCTTGCCCATTTTTTGATGTGTGCATCTTCTTTTTGGGTGTTGAGTTTGAGTAGTTCTTTATAGATCTTGGATACCAGCCCTTTGTCTGTAGTGTCATTTGCAAATATCTTCTCCCATTCTGTGGGTTGCCTCTTTGTTTTGTTGACTGTTTCTTTTGCTGTACAGAAGCTTTTTATTTTGATGAAGTCCCAGAAGTTCATTTTCGCTTTTGTCTCCTTTGC
>PITA01032371.1:0-14035 GCA_004023965.1 Spilogale gracilis
GGTGATTTTAACTGGAAAAATGGTCATTCCAGCAAATAAATGGAGTTTTAAAACATGAGTCTGAATAAAAGGACTTTGGGAATAAGTATAGAAAGAAGAGAGGACAGATCCATAGACTGAACCTTGGACCCATCCAGTATGCAGAAGTCAGAAAGATAAGAAGGGTTTGGTAGAAAATTTTGGCCTCTCTGTTACTTTGGAATGTTCCCCTTGGTTTTAGGCATTGTAATACTGTCAAAAGCTTTCTAGGATCTTTCAAAGGACGTTAGGGAAAAAAAATTATTAAGAAATCACTAGGTGACATTGCTGCCTTTAATTCTAATCCATTACTCTGAACTATTTTCTCATTCATATTTGATTCTCCTTCCTCCCCTTTTCTCGACAGATTCCTAGGTGTCAACACCAAAAATTTACTAATTTGCTCAATGGCAAAGTTTGTGTAAAATGAAATTAGAATGACTCTATTAGTACCATCAATAACAAACTAAAGTTAAATTATTTGTTTAATTTTAATGATTTATTTGTCATTTTTTTACTCTTTAGAATAAAGCTCATGGACAGTCAGTGATCAGAGCATGACATTTTAAAGAGTTACACACTAATTATTTCTCTGTCTTTGATTTTTATTCTTATGGTTTGTTCAGTGTGAAATACTGTTACTTCATTTATTTCTATTTCTATTCAATTGTATGTTTTTTTCCTCTGTAACATAGTCCTTTAAAGCTTAAAATATATAAAATATGGTAGAAAAATAAAAATCTTATTTTAAAGATACTCAAAGATACTTTTTCATTTCTTGAAAAAGCTTTTGCCTTTATGATATAAGAATGTCAAATTTTCAATCATAAATTTATTTATTCATTCAAAAAAAGTTCAGCACTTATATCCTAGGTATGGTATCAGGCATTAGATTGCTGGTATATTATAAATTAAATGCCTCTTTCTTCTATCATCTATCTATATCTATCTATCATCTATCTATTATCTATCTATCTATCTATCTATCTATCCATCATCTATATATCTATCATCTATCTAATCTATTTATATCTATCATCTATATATCATCTATCATCTATATCATCTTTCTTTCTATTCAGTTATCATCATCTGCCTGCCACCAACTATCTATTTACTTAGTTAGAAATATTTCATAATGGTTAACAAACTGCACTTTGGAATTTAAGATCTAATTGCAGTTCTGCCTCTACACTTTCTGAACTGTCATGAATATGAGCATGTAAACTGATTTCCCTAATTCTAATTTTTTTCAACACCAAAAACATTCATAGTTATGTGTACTTTGCCTATTATGATGATTGATTAAATAATGTATATATGACAGCACAGTACTTCATGCATAGTAAATACGCAATAAATGATAGGTGTTATAATGATTATTAATATTTCAAAAAAGTTGAACTTCAGTGTACATTCTCAAATCACTGAAGAAAATATTCATTCTCAAATCATAATATTAAGCAGAAGTTCTATTTCTTTCCTTAATATTGAACACAGATGCTTGTAAAATAAGCATATGCTGTATCCATATGCTGTTCTCCCAGTGACGGAGTCACATGTTGTGAAATAACCCCAAAAAACCTCAAAAGGAATTATCTTGGCATATGTTATTCGTATCTTGGCATGTATTATTATTATTATTGTATGGTCCAAAATATTCTGCTATTTTTTTTACAGTTTACAGCACGATTTGCTGATTGTCTTGAAATGAACAGTTTTTTTTAGTGTGACAACTCTAACGGTTGTTTATCATCATGCTTAAAACAATAAGCTTATATTTAATGAAAGGATAAAGACAAGGCCAACTGGTGCTTTGTAGGTTCTTTTGAATGTTTTTTCATCTCTCCTATTTCTCCTTAGAGACACCCTCCCCTTAGATTTCTTGTGGAGATGTCTTCATTCCTTTTAGATAATTGGAAACTAATAAGTATGTCCCAAGTTTCAATCTAATAATGTCAGCTATAATAATATTCATAAACGTTTGTGAGGTAGGAAAAGTTGGACACACATTTTATAAATTATAGGGTATTAAAGAGTTTATGAGAAATCTTTACTATCCAAGGCATATATATGACCTTATGTTTAGATATATGTGATAGTGCAGACAGATTACATTAGTAAAATATTCACACTTTATCTCTTTGAATTAACATGAGATTATTTTATATTAATATTTTTGCCTATAAAATTAAATATTATTTCCTAGTGAATATGTCTGCCTTTCATTGTGGTTGATTCTTGCTCATGTGTCGCGTTCCCCGCCAGCAGAGAAGACGCAAAACACGGGTCAACGTTGAAGCTCCCCTTTATTCTCTTGTTCCTCCCCCTCTCGTCTCTCGTCTCTCCCGAGGTCTCCCTCTTTTCCTTTCCTCCTCGTCTGGCGGCCTCTCAGTCTCTCTCCACTTCACCGCCTGCCGCCTCTCTCCTCCTCTCCTCCTCTCCTCCTCGCCCTCTCCCCTGCCTCTCCTCGTCTCTCTTCAGGAAGCTTTCTAGCCCCCTTTTATATAGTATCCCAGCCAATCAGAGAGGAGATCACGTGGGGCGTGGACTGCACGGCGAGCAGGCATTGGTGGAGTCTGGTGATCACGTGATCTTCAGGGCGGGCGCTTCCTGGAGCTGCTTCATGTGCTCGGCGCTGTAGCCTCGGCAGCAGCGCTGCCGGCGTCTGCTCTGGAGCTCTCCACAGCAGACACAGCGCCATCTATGGGGCGTGCCCCCAACACTCATGTAAACTACAGAAAAAAATACCAACATAAACTGCTCATGATAAGTAAAATAATGCTGTTATTTTTTTCAAAATTTAAGAATAATTACAAATACCATGTAAGTTACATACAAATTAAATATCAGTGATAAAATATTTTATTTTAGCCCCTGTAAAGCACTAATTATTGCTTATTTTCTATTTTATAATTCCATAAATACAGAGGTTGAAGTTTGATTTATGTACTTCCACCTGCATTTCTAATACTTAACTGGTTTAAACCAGACACTGCCCTGGAAAATTGTGGTGGGAATAAGGATTATCCTAGTGATCTCTTGTTAAACAGAATGCATGAACAACTCTACAAATCAATCAAACATGACAAGTTGAAGGATATATTTCTTAGAGAATTGGTTTCACATGTTTTAATACATTTTTTAAAAATGGGAAATAATAGCTCTTTGGAGGTGCTAATTCTGACTAACACTTTGAGCAATAAAAACTTATCATTGATAATTAGTTTGGTTTGTGAATTTGTATATGAGGTAGTGGGCTAGGTTATATAAAAAGAAAAATATGTTTTCAATAATAAAAAGAACAACTTCAGAACAAGCAAAGAGCTAATTAATTGACAAAACTAATAAAAGAGATGTAATTTAAATATTTTTATTTAAAAAAAACATACACTATATGATATAGTTTTTTTTTCTCTCTGCCAGTGCTTGTGTTTACTTGGAAATACCTTGTTTATTTAGCAAACTGACAACAATTTCTCAGCTTAATAGGAAAATGAAGTGCATCACTAGGTTTATTTTAATTGAAAATATGGCTCTAAAATATATAACCAATAAGTGTTCTGAATTCACATTGTTTTTATTTTGTTTTTATAAAATAATAAATTAGAAGAGTTAGAGAAAGCATGTTCCATTGCATAATTTCTTTGGTAGGATATTAATAAGAATGAGTGAATTTTTAATGAAAAATATAAGTGCCCTATAATTTATCAGCTCATTAAAAATACTTCATTTTTAATTACTATTATTTTTGTATATATTTACAGAAATCATACCTTCATATATCAGATGCAGACATTTATATAATTAGGGGAGTTTGTATAAATGTTTTCACAATTTTGTGTCTAAAATACATTTAGAATCTTTTAAAGGACTTCAAAATGTAATGGTCTGAATGACTAAAATTATTTAAAGAAATGCTTATTTTTAGGTATATACATTGCTTTCTAATCTTCAAACTATGCTGTGACATATAAATTATATGTAATATAAAAATTGAATTGCCTTTTGAGAAAGGTAAATATTCCATAATATATTCTAAATATTTTTTTTCTTTTGCAAAGGAAAAATGATTTTTCACACTCTAGAACTTATTGTTTTAATAGTTTCAATTTATTTTTTGGATATTCCTTTTTGGAGGGATATTCTTTAAATATTGATCCTTAAACAATAAAAGACCCATCAAAACTTGAGTCTTAAAGCAGATTATCCTTTTCCTCAGTGGCATTAATATGTTCTTCTTGCTCAGACCCATTACTAGATTTTTGTAAATATGGTTATATTTGCTTCATATTGTTTCAATGTTTTTCTAGATTTAGCTAGTATTTATTTGGTTGTGGTATTACACTCTTACACTTTGTTGTTGTCGTTGTTATTTTCTGTCCTCATCAGTAGTTCCTAGAAAAGTTGCAAGAGGCTATAATGGGTATAAACAAATAGCACTCTAATATGCAACTTAAAATATCAGAATTTTACTGTAAGTCCTAATTCATTATACTGGCATATTTTATTTTGATGAAATCAATAATTAAAAGTCAAAGAATTATTTTTGAATATGGAACCAAGATTTTATCTAATTTATTTAAGAAGGAACAAATTTGGAATTAGTTACAATTGAGCTAGAAGTTTGTAAGTAATCTGGAAAAAATAAACTATTATGGATTTTTCAGGTCAGTTTTCAACAGTAAGTTGACTTCTCTTGTGCCTTTTATTTATTATTTATTTTTTAAAAGATTTTAATTATATATTTGACAGAGAGAAACACAACCAGAGAGGGAACACAAGTAGGGGGAATGAGAGAGGGAGAAGCAGGCTTCCCGCCGAGCAGGGAGCCCGATGTGGGACTGGATCCTCGGTCTCTGGGATCATGACCTGAGCCGAAGGCAGTCGCGTAACCAACTGAGCCACCCAGGTGCCCCCTCTTGTGCCTTTTAAAAAATAGTGGTTTTTAAAGTCTCTTGCATGGTTCTAGATCATATCTTCAACCTCACAGAGTATTTCCTTATAAATGGGCATATATATGAATATGGATCCTTGTATATATCATTCCCTGGACATAAAGCTACTCATTAGTTTCTTTTTATTGTAATATTTTAATTCTAGAATTTGTTTGAAATCAGAAAGAGACATGAAGAACCACACAAAACAGATAGAGTGTATCCTTCTGGGACTGACAGATAATTCTCTGTTACAGATTGTAATTTTCTTCTTTCTACTTATAAATTACATGCTGAGTATGATAGGAAACTTAACCATCATTGCCGTTAGTCTACTAGATTCTTGTCTCAAGACCCCGATGTATTTCTTCCTCCGTAATTCTCTTTCCTGGAAATTCCATTCACGAGTGTTTGCATCCAAGATTCCTAATCGCCATTGTAACCAGAGAAAAGGCCATTTCCTATAATGCTTGTATATCTCAGTTATTTTTTTACATATTCTTGGGGGTTATAGAATTTTTCCTTCTAGCAGCTATGTCCTATGATCGTTATGTTGCCGTCTGCAAACCTTTGCATTATACAGCCATCATGAGCAGCAGAATTTGTCATCAGATTGTACTCAGTTCTTGGTCGACTGGATTCCTGGTCATTTTCCCTCCACTGATTTTGATTCTGAACCTGAATTTCTGTGCTTCAAATATAATTGATCACTTCATTTGTGACCTTTCTCCTGTCCTGCGACTTTCTTGCTCAGACACACATTTATTAGAACAGATTGCTTTTTTCTTAGCCTTGATGATCCTCATTGTCACATTATTAGTAATCCTTTCTTACTCTTACATCAAGACAATTCTGAAATTCCCTTCGATTCAGCAAAAGAAAAAAGCCTTTTCTACCTGCTCTTCTCACATGATTGTTGTATCCATCACTTATGGTAGTTGTATATTCATGTACATAAAGTCATCTGCAAATATATAAGAGTCACTTCAGGCAAAGGAGTAGCAGTGCTCAATACTTCAGTTACCCCTGTGTTGAAGCCATTCATTTATACTCTGAGAAACCAGCAAGTTAAACAAGCCTTCAGAGATATTTTTAGTAAGATTTTTATGCTTCAGATAAGTAATACTGTGTGTTGAAATAATTAACTTGAAAACATAAAAGGAACAGTGAATAAAAACTGTTATGATTCTTCTAGTTTAGTGTTGATCTTTAAAATTTCATTATTTGGATCTCTTTAGTTTGCCTGAGCTTAGAAACTCTTACCATTCTATACATTCTGACTTGAACTTTCTGTAATATGAAGAAATATTTTGTAAAGTTATTTTTTGTAATGTCAGTTGTCATCATGGTAAGAAAGCATAGTTTTTTTTTTTGAAATGAATCATATATTTCATTTGTGTCATTTTATTTTAGTAGTTTTTAGAAAAGATTTTGTTTACTTATTTTAGAGAGAGAGAGAGTGAGCAGGGGGAGAAGGAGAGAAAGATGGACAGAGAGTCTCCAGGAGACTGAGCACAGAGCCTGAATTGGGTCTGGATCTCTTGATGCTGAGATCATGATCTGAAGTGAAATCAAGATTTGGACACTTAACTGACTGAGCCATCCAGTCACCCCCTATTTTAGTATATATGTTGGGTAAATTTTTAAAATTGCAGTAGAAAATAAAATATGATTTAGTACACATGTAGTTGATTTCTCACACAATCTTTTTCAAGAGGGAGAAAGAGAGCAAGCAGGGGAAAGGGCAGAGGAGTTGGAGAGGGAGTAGAGAATCTCAAACAGACTCCTGCTCAGTGAGGAGTCCCAAGTGGGACTGTCTCACAACCCTGAGATCATGACCTGAGCTAAAATCAAGAGTTGGTTGCTTATCTGTCTGAGCCATGCAAGAACCCCTCAAAGCCCACTTTTAATTGATTAATTAGTTAAGTAATTAAGAACTATTTATTTTATTTACCATTATTTTTTAATTTTTAATTTAAATTCAGTTAGCCAAGTTATAGCATCTCGTTAGCTTCAGAGGGAGTGCTCATAAATTTATCAGTTACATGTAGCACCCAGTGTGCCTTCCTTGAGCCCACTTTTACAGTTTCTGTCTTGTTTTACCTTATTTTTTCCTATTTGTACTGGTTATATATCCTTGATATTTTCTAAAATCATTCACTTAACCTTGTGTTGATGTGAATAATGGTCTTACTTCATCATCATTTAAAATTTGATGTCCTAGGGGCGCTGGGTTGCTCACTCGTTAAGTAGCTGCCTTTGGCTCAGGTCATGAACCCAGAGTGCCAGGACTGAGCCCCACAGTGAGCTCCCTGCTAGACAGGGGGCCTGCTTCTCCTTCTCTAACTCCCCCTGCTTATGTTCCCTCTTTAGCTATGTTTCGTTCTGTTAAATGAATAAATACAATCTTAAAAAATAAAATTTGATGTTCTAATTTGCCCTTATGCATTTATTCTAATTTTGTGACCCATAATAAGTGACATAATGTTTATACTTTAAAAAATTTTTATTTACTTATGATTTAAATATTTATTTGAGACAGACAGAGAAGATGAGTGAGTGTAGGGAGGGACAGAGATAGAGAATCAAGAAGCAGAATCCCCGCTGAACACCGAGCTCATCACGGGGCTTGATCTCACCATCATGAGATCATGACCTGAGCTAAAAAAAGATTCAAATACTGAACACACTAAGCCAACCAGGTACACCTGTTTACATTTGTTTTAAATTAAATATATGCCTTTTAAGTGAAGTTGTGTCATAATTAAAAGTCTTATTAGTGTTCAGGAAGTTGTTTCCATCTCTTTAATTCTGATCATTCCCAAATTACTTTTAATATCTTGGTTTTAGCTTGTTGTTTTACTTATTTTAATAAGACTCAAATGCCTTATTTGGTTTATTTTGATACATCTGTGCTGTTATTGTTTTCTATATTATATTTGGGTCTTAATTATGATATTAATTTTGATGATTTTGATTAGAGAAGAAACTAGTTTTGTTACTATGTTATGTGTCTTCTATAGAATTTATACAGTTTTAAATATCATTACTTTCCTTCCTTCCCTATAACATTGAAGAAAAGACAGTCAGAAGTGGAGATATGTTTAATTACTTGGAAATATATTTTATAGTTTTACAGTGAGGGAAGCCACTATGTATAAGTTTGGTTTGAAAGAAAAAGGAGTTTGATTAAGGTGAGATGAGGGTGTATTCTTAAATGTCTTTGAGAGGGTTAATGTGACTACTTTATAGGCACAAAGCGATGAAATAAATCAGGTGTAGTTAAACATTTAGAGGACTTTCTTCTTTCATTTTACACTGATTTGTCAAACCTTCAGGTTCTTTGAGAGAAATGTCGTCTTCTTTATGAAGTCATTAAAAGCTTGTTTCACTTGCTTATTCCTCAAGGTGTAAATGAAGGGGTTCAACAGGGGTGCAACAGAAGTAGTGAGCACTGAAACACCTTTATTTATGGCTACTTCTTCTTTTGCTGATGGCTTGATATAGATGAAGATACAGCTGCCATAGGTGATGGAAACTACAATCATGTGGGATGAGCAGGTAGAAAAGGCCTTTTTTCTTTGTTGGACAGAAGGGAATCTCAGAATTGTCCTGATGATGTATGTGTAGGACAAAAATACACACAGTAGGGTGATAATGAGTGCAAGTACAGCCGCAAGGATAACTAATTGCTCTATTACCCACGTATCTGAACATGAGATCTTCAAGAAGGGACTTGCATCACAGACAAAATGATCAATTGCATTGGAGTCACAGAATTCAAGCTGAAGGCCCAAGCTCAGGGGTGGGAGAATGATCATCAAGCCAGACACCCAACAGCAGAGGACTAATAAGGTGCACACCCTATTGTTCATGATGGTCGTGTAGTGAAGGGGTTTACAGATAGCGACATAGCGATCATAGGACATGGCTGCCAGGAGAAAAAATTCTGGGTTGCTCCAAAAAGAATGACGAAAAATATTTGACTTGCACAAGCATTGTAGGTAATAGTATTGTCCCCAGTTGATATACTGTACAGGAATCGAGGAATACAGACAGTGGTAAATGAGACTTCTAAGAAGGAGAAATTTCTGAGAAAAAAGTACATAGGAGTTTTAAGATGAGAGTCTACCAGTGTGAGGGTGATAATAATCAGGTTCCCTGTTACACTTAAGATGTAGGTGAGAAATAGAAAGATAAAAAGCAGGATTTGCAGTTGTGGGTCATCTGTCAGTCCCAGCAGGATAAAAGTTGTTATTGTTGTGTAGTTTCTCATCACTGGTTTTGAAATCTTTCAATCAGCATGTGAGAATAAAAGATATTTTATTTGGAGGTGGATATTTGAATTCTGTGGCAAAAGACTGACTATAAAAGCTTCACAGACTAAGTATATTTGTTTTCTTATTTCACATCATAATCAATATTACCACTATCCCAATTGGCCTTCCTGAATATTCCTCATATGAGTGGTAAAGCTTATGCTTCAAAATTCATGTTTCTGTAGAAAAATCCAATTTTCTCAAACCATTCTTTGCTCTTCAATTTTGCGGCTGTTCGTGTTGATTGTTCATAATTATCACATGGATTGGATTTGCAAATAAGAGCAAAAAGCGTGATTTTAGTTAATGTGTACTTAAATATTGCTTATCCAAGACAAATTTTGGTTATATATCATATCCAAGTAACAAAGAACATGACTTCTCTTCAGTTGTTATTATCAGAGGATTGTTTTAAGGGTAAAATGCATTCCGCTGGAAAACAAACGAACAATGACAACAAAACACAACACTGGATCCTGAGATTTTCCTTTTTCTTTTTATTCTTATCTGCTTGTATTCCTTATTCTTAACTCAGAGATGATTTTTTTAACAACTGTTTTATCTGTAGTATGAGAAAGGAATATTTTCATAAGCATACATGTTATTTTTCAGATGTCTCTGGCTCCATATCTCTCAAAGCCCTGAAATGAAATCTATATTTAATACCAATAAATACAATCTTCCAGAGGCTGTGCATTTTCGTTGTTGTTGTTGTTGTTTTTTAGAGAGGGAGGAGTGGGTTAGGAGAGGGAGAGTGAGAATCTTAAGCAAATTTCATGCACAGCACAGAGCCCAACTTGGGGCTCAGTTTCACTACCCTGAAATCATGACCTGAGCTGAAATCAAGATTGGAACATTTAACCAACTGAGTTACCCAGGCTCCCCACAGGCTGAGCATCTTTAATTATGTTTTTGATGTCTTTGAAAAGATACTATCTCTACCTTCTCATTTCACTCCTACTTAGTTTAGGTCTTATGCCCCACACCCAATGCTCCATGTAATAAGTGCCCTCAGTACCCACCCTCAGGCTCTCCCATCCCCTCACTCCCTTCCCTCCAAGACCCTCAGTCTGTTTCTGAGTTCAAAGTCTCTCACGTTTCATTTCTCACCCCAAATTATCCTACTTCCCATTCCCTTTCCTTCTCCTACTGTCCTCTATATTACCCCTTATGCACCACAAGTAAGTGAAACCATGTGATACTTGACGTTCTCTACTTGGCTATTTCACTCAGCATAATCTCTTCCAATCCAGTCCATATTGCTACAAAAGTTGGATATTCATCCTTTTTGACGGAGGCGTAGTATTCCATTGTATATATGTACCACCTCTTCTTATCCATTCATATGTTGAAGGGCACCTTGGCTCTTTCCACAGTTTGACCATTGTGGCCATTGCTGCAATGAACATTATGGTACATACGACCCTTCTTTTCATATGTACCCCAATGTTCATTGCTGCAATGGCATATTTTTTGTAGTTATTTTGCCTGACATCCCCACAATATTTTTTTTAAGATTCCATCATTCTTCAAATGGATTCCATGGCATCATTTTGATTTTCTTCCTGACTCTCTCTCTCTATATATATTTTAATATTTTATTTATTCATTTTACAGAAAAAGAGAGAGCACAAGCTCAGGGGGCATGGCAGGCAGAGGCAGAGGGAGAAGCAGGTCCCTGCAAACCAGGGGGAGCCCGAGGTGGGACCCCAGGGTCATGACCTGAGCTGAAGGCAGTTGCCCAGTCGACTGAGACACCCAGGTGCCCTATATCTCCCTTTTTAGTGACCTATAGTCTCATTTTTTATTCACCTATGAATATTTTTGACCCCCAATATTTTGTCTTGAGACCTCTCTTTTCTTGTTTTCTCTTTGCTCTTCTTCTTACTGCATGCTCTCCAAGAGGATTTCACTTCATGCAATTGATTTATTGTCACTTATATGATGAATTCCAAAGGCTGGAACTTTTCCAAATAAAACAATTGCTAGTGTACATCACCAGTTGCATGTTCCACAGACACTTCATACACCATGAATTCAAAGTGAAATCATGGTCCTTCTCTAAGCCTTATTGTCTTCTAGTGTAAACTCTTTATTGATAAAGATTAGTCTCAAGTGTGTGGCCTGCAAGGCTCTTCATGGACAGGACCTTCCTTACTTTCTCATTTTATCACTTACATATACCTTACCTTTCTTTCTGATAACTTAAATTCCACAAACATTGACTGCTTGTATCCTTCATATTTTTCAAAGGCTCTCTTCTCTTCTTCCCTTCTTCTCTTCTCTTCTCTTCTCTTCTCTTCTCTTCTCTTCTCTTCTCTTCTCTTCTCTTCTCTTCTCTTCTTTCTCTTCTATCTCCTCTCCTATCCTCTCCTCTCCTCTCTCCTCCTCTCTTCTCCTCTCCTCTCCTTCCCTTCCCGCTTCCTTTACTCTCCCTTCCCTTCTCTTCCCTTCCCTCTCAGTCCCTCCCTTCCCTCCTCTCCCCTCATCTCTTCTCCTCTTCTTCGCTTCTTCTCTCCTCTTCTCTTCTCTTCCTCTCTTCTCTTCTCCTCTTCTTCTCTTCTCTATTTTCCTCTTCTCTTCCCCTTCTTTCTATTCTCTTCTTTCCTTTTTCAAGGGCTAATCTTTAATTAATATCATTTGGTCCTACAGAATTCTCATTAGGTATCAGTTTTCCAAGGAAATCTTCATTCTCCCTCCCAGAGTATGTGAGATTATGATACCATGTAATTCCTAAATACTGTTTGCTTACTCTTTCTTGGAATAAATCACATAGTTTACTTCATATGCTTATATTTCTCCTCTGTTTCTGTATGCTTCTCCAAAATAAAAGTTATGTTTTGTTATGTAAGTTTGAACTGAAGAAGAGTTGTTTATGTACTTAGACTAAGCTATCTTCTTTAATGCCTTTTCTTGCCAGATGGCTCAACCTTCTTGTTTTTCTTTATGGTGATCAAGAATTTCATATGCACATTAATATTTTAGTTTCACCAAGACACTTAACGAAGTTTGTTGCCCAGCCTCTTCACTCATATCCACACCTCCTTTCCATCAGTGCTGTTATAGCATGCACAGTCCCCTTAATTATATATTTACATTATAATTGGAGATACACATGAAGGAGGAGTAAACTATTAACTGGCTCCCTTTTCCTATATTATGAGTCTTATTATATTGATACTATATGTGACTATTATGTGTTATTCAACAACAGGAAAAGACTCTATTTCTGTTTATGGAGCAGTAATCATTCCTAGTCCTTAATTAGCATTAATTATTTATAATGGTAACTATAAAAATATGTCCTATCTGAAAACACAGTCACTAAGGTTTCTGCTATTACTCCATTACTGAATGACATAGTATCTTCCCAGAAGACATCAATTAGTTTGATATATGAATGATTTTTCACTAGATTGGTTTTAAAATGTTTCCTGCAAATGACTGAGTTCTCTGAGTCTGGCAACATTATCCCTCTCTTCCTATGGATGTGTTTAAAGCCTTCTAAAAGCTTATGAGGACTATATGACAAGGCAAGCCTTGCTTTAAAGGGACTATCACAGGAAAGTGGACACTCCTGAAGGGACTCTAATGAAACACTCTGATAAAGGAAACTGTGGATTTCATACAACTGAAGTGAAGACCCTAGCAAAGCTACTAGCTAACATTAAGGACGCCTGGGGGGGGGGGGTCAGTCAGTTATGTGTCGCCTTTGGCTCAGGTCGTGGCCCTAGGGTCTTGGGGTGAGCTCTGAATTAGGCTGCTTTCTCCTTGGGCTGTTTTTCCTTCTGCCACCCCCCCGCCCCCAATCATGTGCTCTCTCTCACTCTCTCTCAAATAAATAAATAAAATCTTAAAAAAAAAAAAAAAGCAGCTACTGTCCAACCTTATGTAAGGACAGCCTGTCACATGCATTTATATCATGCTTAAACTCTCAAGGTTTTTCAAATTATCAAAACTCTTTCTTTGCTGACTCTTCCAGTCCTAGAGTGATCTCTTTGTGAACCTCTCGTACCAATCAATTGCTTATACAAGGAAAGAAAAACAGAGTTTTTTTGTCTTCAAACTTTCTGAGATTTTTCATTTCCTCTCAATCTTCTTTGGGAAATTCTATTTTTTTTATATTGGGAATTTCAATTTATTAATGGTTTCTCTTCATTCAAGTAAAATAGTGTGCAGATAATTTACTATGGCTGATTCTTTGCCTTGTCCTTTGATTTTGGTTTATCTAAGAATTGATTCTCTCTAATTCAGGGCTACAAAAAGAGCAATAAGTAAAACTAACTACAAAGTAACTAAAAATTGACATTCTGCTGCTCTATCTCCCTT
Source organism: Spilogale gracilis (assembly GCA_004023965.1). Lineage (NCBI taxonomy): Eukaryota > Metazoa > Chordata > Mammalia > Carnivora > Mephitidae > Spilogale > Spilogale gracilis. Next base: position 13,604 of record PITA01032371.1, read on the forward strand.
TTCATTCTTCTCTCTGGATACACACCAGACAGAAGTTGCCCTAGTGAAATACTCTTTTCAACCTTGCTATCCTGAACAGTGCTCCAGGAACAATAAAATGGCCTCTCTCTCCTCAGTCGTCAAATTACTCATATTAATGTTATTGAGGAATTAGATATTCAGATAACATTTCTGTTTAGGAGGGGTTGAATTAGTTCTATTTAAATTTTTCATCTTAAAAGAATATTTAAAAGTAGAAAATGTTAACATTTGAAGCAGTGTAATATTCTTTTTGGGTACAATTTCCAGAAATTGGAAGGTATTTTCTGTATGTTCTTGAAATTACACTGCATGGGTGACTACTTAGGGATGCAGAAATATAGCTCTGGCTACTTACAAAGAGCTACTGAATAGTTCATAACATGTTTACGGCAATTTTTCACAATAAAGTTG
>PITA01032372.1:0-14011 GCA_004023965.1 Spilogale gracilis
GGTAATCTAGGGAGGGAAACGAAACAACAGAGACTTTGAACACAGAAACAAACTGAGGGACTTGGAGGGAGGAGGGTGGAGGGATGGGAGAGCCTGGTGGTGGGTACTGGGGACACCTAAAGCGGGGAGCACTGGGTGTGGGGAATGGGGAATGAATCTTGAAACACTGGAAAAAAAAATTTAGTAACAATAAAAAAAATTAAATTAAATTAAATTAAATTAAATTAAAAAAAAAAAAAAAGAATGCTGTATCCATTTTCTGTCGCTGCATAACAAAGTACCACAAGTTTAACAGCTATAAATTTGTTGTCCTGCAGTTACCTTGGATCAGCAGTGTGTACCTGTTAGCTGGGTCCTCTGCCCAGGGTGCCTCAAGCCTGAAATCCAGTTGTCAAGGGCTGTCCTCAGCAGGAGGCCCAACTAGGAAAAGATCTACTTCTGAATATCTCCTCGAGCTGTTGTCAGAATTCAGTACTTTGTGAGGGCACCTGAGTGACTGTTGATTTGGGGCTCGGGGTCATGATCTCATTGTGGGATCGAGTCCCTTGTCCAGCTCTGCACTCAGTGAGGAGTCCACCTACTTGAGATTCTCTTTGCCCCTCCTCCACCTCTCTAAAACAAATAGATAAAATCTTTAAAAAAAAAAAAAAAATTCAGTTCTTTATAGCTAAGTAAGTAAGATTCCAGCTTGCTTGCTAGCCCTTGGTAGGGGAAGTTCTTGGCAAATAGAGAAGGCTCGAGAGACCTAGGTGTTTGCCTCATGGCCCTCTTTGTAACATGCCAGGTTACTTCTTTAAGACTGACAAGAGAATCTCTCTCTTCTCTCTTCTCCTTCTGCCCTCTCTGCCTTCCTCGCTCCTCCTCTCTCCTCTTTTCTTCTCTCTCCTGTCTCTAATTTCTCACTTCTCTGACCACCAAACTCTTTTTAAAAGTGGCTGCCTGATTAGTTTGGGCCTGCAAGAACACTCTTCCTTTCAGGTCAATTGATAACTCAACTAATTACCTCTACGAAACTACTTACATTGCCAGGAAACGTAACCTAGTCATGGGAGTGGCACCCCCCCACACTCAAGGGACAAGGATTCCCCTCTCTGGGAAGTCGGTATCTTGGGGTCACCTTAGAAGTCCGCTTACCACAGATGCAGTGTTGTTATTTGCATTTTGACAATTCCTCTGTGCTTAAAGTTCCAGAATGGGAGCTTAAGTCATGTAGAATATATTATGGTCAAAGGAATTTCCCAACTTTCCCATGTGGCATTGTTAGCCACTTCACTTAGATCAGCAGTATATCTGGGTTGAATCCCATTCTTGATGGTTTCAGATCTAAAACAGCATGTTTTTGAGTCCTCTGAAGAAAAAAAGCCTTCTTACTGGGCTCTCTTGAAAGATACGGTCATTGAGTGGGTTGGGGCTAAGCACTAGGATACTGTGCTTTTGATAATAATGGCCATCATGTATTTGCATAGCATCTACTGTGTGCTAGGTACACTATTAGTATAAATGACCTCCATATCTCCCATCAGCTGCTCATATGATTTCCATTTTACAGGTTAGGAAGGGGAGACTCAGAGAAGCATCTCTACTCATCTGTGGGCACCCAACCTGTAAAATGGCAGAGCCATCAGAACCAGCTTTCAGTGCCGCCCACCCTGGTCTTTCCAAGACACCTCCTCAGCTCTGCTTAGAACCTTGCAAACTGTAACCTTTTCCCTCGGGCTATTTTCTGCTGAGTTTTCCATTCCAAATAATAATAATTGCATGATTTCTTTCTTGCCATTTGCAATGACGTGAATGGAGCTTGAGTGTATTATGTTAAGGGATATAAGTCAGTCAGAGAAAGACAAATACCTTATGATTCCACTCATATGTGGAATTTTTTAAGAAGCAAAACAGATGAACATAGAGGAAAGGAAAAAAATAGAAGAGAAGCAAACCATAAAAGACTCCTAATGAGCAAACTGAGGGTTGAGGGAGGGAAGTGGACTAGGGATGGACTAAGTGGGTGACGGGTATTAAGGGGTTCACTTGTGTTAAGCACTGGGTGTTATATGTAAGTCATGAATCACTAAATTCTACTCCTGAAATTAATAGTACACTACATGTTAATTAACTAGAATTGAAAAAATTTTGAAAAGAAAAAAAATAACTGCATGATCTTTTGATTTTCTTAAAAGTGCAAATCACTAATACCAGAGAAAATATCCAAGGGATTGCTCTCTGAGAGGCCAAATATGAAGTAAGCCACAAAATCACTTAGTCATAGAAAAACATATTGCTGATGGCATTGAGCAGAAACATCAGACAAGGAGGGAAAATGAAGGAGGCCCCCAAAATTACAACAGTCCCAATCTTTGTATCAAACACTCCTCATTCTGACATGTGGTAACTGATCCTAGAGTGTCATAATATGTAGTGATCAGTGGAGCTCATGTGATATATCTAGTAAGCATATCTCATACAATCAAAAACTATTCATTATCACTATTGTATGGTCCCTGCTCTCATTTTTATTTGTGTGTGAGGAAAAAGAAAGCACCAAAAGGGATTCCATTTGGTAATCCATATAGTAGAAATAAAAAGAAAGTAAGGGAGGTGTCAAAGGAATAGTTAGAAAATAGAACACTCATGATTTAGAAAGCCGTAAAATAAAATTGATGGTGGCTAGATCTATGAGACACAAGTCTATCAATAACTCTGTGTAGAAATAGGAAAAATGTGATGTTGAACTACATTTTAATGACAGTATGTATTAGTGGTTCTTTCAAAGAACCAGCTTCTAGTTGCATTGATGTGTTCTACTGTATCTCTAGTTTCTAATTCATTGATCTCTGCTCTAATCTTAATTATTACCTGTCTTGTGTGTGGGGTTGGTTTAATTTGTTGTTGATTTTCCAGGTCTTTAAGGTGTAATGACAATAGTGTATTTGGGATTTTTCCATTTTTTTTGAGTGAGGCTTGGATGGCTATGTATTTCCCCCTTAGGACTGCCTTTGCTGTATCCCATAGGTTTGGATTGATGTATCTTCATTCTCATTGGTTTTCATGAAGTGTTTCAGTTCTTCTTTGATTTCCTGGTTGATCCTAAGATTCTTGAGCAGGATTGTCTTTAGCTTCCAAGTGTTTGATTTTCTTCTGAACGTTTTGTTGTGGTTGAGTTCCAGTTTCACGGCATTGTGGTCAGAGAATATGCAGGGAATAATCTCAATCTTCTGGTATTGGTTGAGGCCTGATTTGTGACCTAGTATGTGGCCTATTCTGGAGAAAGTTCCATGTGCACTTGAGAAGAATGAGTATTCTGCTGTTTTCGGGTGGAATGTTCTGAATATATCTATGAGATCCATCTGGTCCAATGTGTCATTCAAGGCTCTTGTTTCTTTGTTGATTTTCTGTTTAGATGATCTGTCCATGCTGAAAGTGGTGTGTTAAGATCTCCTACAATTAATGTGTTCGTATCAATATGACTCTTTAGTTGGCTTATGTAGTTGGCTGCTCCCATGTTGGGGGCATAAATATTTACAATTGTTAGATCTTCTTGGTGTATAGACCCTTTGAGAATGATGTAGTGTCCTTCTGTGTCTCTGACTACAGTCTTTAGATTAAAATCCAACTTGTCTGATATGAGAATCACTACCCCAGCTTTCTTTTGAGGTCCATTGGCATGAAAGATGGTCCTCCATCCCCTCACTTTCAATCTGGTAGTGTCTTTAGATTCAAAATATGTCTCTTGTAAACAGGATATGGATGGGTCCTGTCGTTTTATCCAGCCTGCAACCCTGTGCCTTTTTATTGGAGCATTTAGGCCATTCACATTGAGAGTGATTATTGATAGATATGTTTTTATTGATATCATGTTGCCTGTGAAATTCTTGTTTCTGTATTAGTGGTTTTATGACTTAGTCTTATCTTTATAAACTTTGTAGTCTTATGTTTATTGAAGCTGCCTCTTCAATATTTCAGAAACACTCTTGCATTTCATGGGGAAAATAATGTGGAATGGAAATATTTGCAAATTGGGGTTCTCCAAAGGTCTTTCATCCAGTAAGCACCAGCTCTCAGGAATCACATCCCTTGGGCCTTTTCTTTTGCCTTCAAAATGTCTTCTCGAGTGCCAGTGGCTTCCAGCTGTCTCTCTCTTGTGATAGTCTCCAGAACTAGGCTCAACACCCCTTCATTTTTTTTAACTCCTTATTGAAACAGAACACACATATAGAAAAGTGTGAGAACAGTTAAGTACATAACAGAACACATTCTAATAAGGACCCCTATCAAGAAATTCAGGGTGCCTGGGTGGCTCAGTGGGTTAAAGCCTCTGCCTTCAGCTCAGGTCATGATCTCAGGGTCCTGGAATCAAGGCCCGCATCAGGCTCTCTGCTCGGCGGGGAGCCTGCTTCCTCCTCTCTCTCTGCCTGCCTCTCTGCCTACTTGTGATCTCTCTCTGTCAAATAAATAAATAAAATCTTTAAAAAAAAAAAAAGAAATTCAGATCAAGAAAATGGACTTCTAACAGTATAGATTTATTTGGCCTCTATGAGAACTTTATATAAATGGAATCATGAATATTAAGTTCTGGATTCTTTCACTTTCTATTAAGCCTGTGAGATTCATTTATATAATTAAGTGTAATTATGTAGTTGATTCTATCACTATCTAGTTTTGCAGTGTATACACATACTACAAATTATTTATCCATTATGTTGTTAATGGACATTGGTTTCTTAGACCAGGTTGCCATAATAAAATACTGGAAACCAAGAGACTTAAAAAACAGAAATTTATTTTCTCACAATTCTAGAAGTCTCAGATCAAGCTGCTAGCCAATTCAGTCTTCAGGGGGTGCTCTCTGGCTTGTGTACAGCTGCCTTCTGGCTGTGACCTCATGTGACCTTTCCTCAGTACATATGTGCAGAGACAGAGAGAACAAGCTCTCTGGTGTCTAAGGACATTAATTCTTTCAGAGTTGGGCCACAAACTTAAGACTTCATTTAACCTTCATCACTTCCTCAGGGGCCCCATCTCCAAATACTACTATGGATTAGGGTTTCAGCATATGAATTTGGTGGGAGATGCAAACATTCAGTCCATAACATTGGTTGTCTTCAGTATTTTATTATAAACAATACTGCTATGAACATTTTTTTGGTGACACATATATACATTTCTTCAGATATGTACCTAGGAGTGGTACTGCTGGGTCATGGGATTTTACACATATTTATCTTTATAACAGTTTTCAGTAGATGTACCAGTTTACTTTTCTTTCTAGAGTTCCGGTTGCTCCACATTATGCATCTTTTCATTTTAGTCATTGATATTAATGCTCACTAGTTTTGAATGTCTACAGGATCTGTGATGATGCCTCCTTTTTCACTTCAAATGTTGATACTTAGTAATTTCCTTTTATTTTCATTAATAATATTATTAGAAACTTCCAAATTGCACTAATCTATTCAAAGAATCTATTTTGACCTCTGTTGGCTTTTTACTGTACATTTATTTCCTGTTTCATTAATCTTAGCTCTTTATTTTTTTTTCCTTTCATCTTCTTCCTTCAGGTTACATATGCTACTCTTTCTTCTGGCTTCATGAAGTGGAAGCTTATACCATTACATTTTCTTTGGCATTGTGCTATGTAATGATACACCTCTCTAAAGCCGTAGTGTTTCTCTATGCCATGTTTTAGCTGAATATTACAATTTTTGATAGATTATTCTTTATCACTCAATTTAAAACATTTTCTAATTTATCTTGCAATTTTTTTTTGATTCATAGGTTATTTAGTAGTATATTGCTTAAATATGGGATTTTTTCTTTTTTGGTGTTTTTCTTCCAACCTACAGGCCAAAGTTTACTGACTCCTGATCTATGTTACTGTCTTGTATTTTGGGTTTACTTACTGTTTCTTTCCTAACTTCTCGAGATGAATGCTTAAGTCATTAATTCTTAACCTTTCTTCTTTTCTCTTAGAAGCATTTAAGGCTATTAATTTTCCTCAGATTACTATTTTAGCCACATTCCATGAGTTTTGAAATGTAGCATTTTTATTGTTACAGTACAGCTCAAAAACATTCTTATTTTTATTTTGCTTTATTCCTTGACCCATAACTTACTGGAAGTGTTTTTTGATTTCTAAATATATGGAAAGTAAATTAAATATTTCTAGTTACTTTTGTATTACTGATTTCTACCTTGATTGTTTTATAGTAAGAAAGCATAATCTATATTTTTTAAAAGATTTTATTTATTTGACAGAGAGAAACACAGCTAGAGAGGGAGCACAAGCAGAGGAGTGAGAGGGAGAAGCAGGCTTCCCGCTGAGCAGGGCAGCCAATGTGGGGCTCGATCCCAGGTCTCCGGGATCATGACCTGAGCCAAAGGCAGTTGCTTAACCAACTGAGCCACCCAGGTGCCACCAAGCATGATCTATATTACTTGAAATTTGTTGAGACTTTGTTGACACATTTTTGCTTTATGGACCAGAATATGATCTTTTTGTGTTTTTAATGTTCCATGTCTGCTTGAAAATAACATAGTCTTCTATTGTGGGCTGCACTGTTTTTATATGTACATTTGGTCATTTATTATGTTTTTCAAGTCTATATATTTTTTTTTACTGGATCTCTTAATTACTGAGAGATGCATGAGACTTTCCCATTGTGATCATGCATTTGTTCATATCTCTTCTTATTTTTATGGATTTTTAAATCAAGTAAAGTCTGTGTTATTAGATACAGCAACTAAAGTTATGTCTTCCTCATGAACTGAGATGGTAAGTATTATGAAGAGAGCTTATTTAAATCTACTAATGTTTTCTTGCCTTTCAGTTTGTTTTATCTGTTATCCCAGCTTCCTTTAAGTTAAAGTTGACCTGATGCACCATTGGCCATACTTTTACTTTTAGTACTCTTGTATTCCCATGTTTTAGGTATATCTTTTGTAAACACCATGTAATCGATTTATTCTTAAAATCACTTTAACAACTTTGTCTTTAACGTGTGCATTTATTTTTAATGTAACCACTCTTTGTCCCTGTTCTATGTGAGGTTTTTCCTCCCTTTATAAGCCCTCTTTTTGTTGCATAAAATATTTTTAAATCATTTCATTCTTTTCCCTTTTCTATTATTGAAAGGTTACCTTAATTCATATAACATACGTATGAATCACATCTCAGATTCATCAGCATCTTAACCTATACCCAGACAAAGCAGGGATCTTAGACTAGTTTGATTTTATTCATATCCCCTTTTCCTGCTTTATAAATTATTGCCATTTATTTTAATTCTATACTTTTAATCTCATCAGACATTGTTATTATTGTTTTATACAGTGTTCATTTGGACTTACCCTAATATGTACAATTTTTGTTTCTCTTTGTTTCTTCTTGTGTGTTAGCTCTTCCTTCTTTTTGAAGTTCATCCTTTAGAATTTTCCAACAGACAGTTGGTTTTACTTTCTCCACTTTTATGTGTCTTAGAATATTTTTCTTTTACCCCCATTTTTGAAAAACATTTTTGCTGGACAGAAGTTGCCAGTTATTTTCATGCAGTGCATTAAAGGTATTATTTCACTGGCTTATTTTCCATTGTTTCTTTTGAAACATCAGCTGTCGGCCTGCTACTTTCTGAAGATAACTTTTATATTCTACTTTAAGATATTTTCTCTATCTTATATTCTGCAGTTTTACTAGGATATGTCAAGGAATGAACTAATTTCATTTTTCTTGCTTGGGATGTCTTAGACTTATGAAATCTGTGAATTTTTATTTCTGTATATTTCTTCTGAAAAATTCCTCAGTCAGGATCTTTTCAGTATTATCTCTGAGTTTCAGTTAGACCATGTCAGAGCTTTTTAGTCTATTCATATCTCCTAGCCTGTCTTTCACATTATCTCCCCCCCCCATTAGTTGCATTCTGGATAATTTATTCTGATTTATCTTCACATATATATTTTTTGTCAACATTGTCTAATTCAATATAAAACTGATTGTGTTTTTTTATTCCTATTATCCCTTTTCATTTTTAAGTTCTATTTTTGTTTTCCAAACCTGTCTTTTATTCTTATGCTTCTTATGTTTGTTTCCTTCTTTTATGTCTTTGCAGCATTTTAAACATATTTGTTTGTAGTCTCTAGCTGACCATTTTTAGCTTCAAGTTCATAGGTATCAATGATTTTGTGTCTGTAAGTCTTACTCATGATGGCTACTTTCTTGTTGGGCTTGTAATTTGGGGTTGTGAGCAGGGTATTATCTATAAGAATCTGGTGGTCTGAGTGGAGGGTGTTCTCAACTGTATTGAGTGATATATTTGTTTGTTTCTTTGTTTATGCCAGACTCCCCAAGGAAATTACCATCCTATAACCAATCTTTATGTTAATTTCTTTGCTTAGGCATTTCAAGTCCCAAATCAGTTTTAGCTCAAATCAGAGCCAAGTCAATAGTTATAACATGTCTGGAAGAAGTTGGTTTTATTTTTGGTTTTGGTTTTGGTTTTGGTTCTATTTCTCTGCTAAGGCCAGTCTAGGAAACACACATTTCCCTCAGCTTCAGTTGCCGGAGGGGGGGGGGATTCTTTCGAATCCTTGCACTTAGGAAGTAGCTGAGGGTCCTAACTTCATGTGGGGTGAGGGTTACCTGGTCCCAATTCCCCACATCACGGAATCTCAAAGCCTCTTTTCAGATTCTTGTCAAGTGATTAAACAGGCAAAATGTCTCCACCTACAGGAGACGCTGGGTTGGTGCATATGTCTAAGTTCATTCCAAATTTATTTATCACTGGGGATATATCACACTTTATTTCAGAGTTATATATACATTTTGAAGGAGTGTTGACAAGGAGGATTATTTTCTCTGATTCCTTTTTGTCTCTAAATCTGTCTCTCCCACTTGTCTCAGAGAGAGGGACTTCTCTTCCAGTGACTAAGAACAGAGTCTTCAGCTCCCACTGTCTTTGCCATTCTATTTCAAATTGGATTTTCTAAGTATGGCAAAGAAATTTGGAATAATTTAATAGAGAATAACTAACAAAAGTAAAAATCAACAGGACATTGTAGGGATATAAGTAATAGTTCAGTGTTCCTAAAGAGTCATTTTCTTCCATCTGTAGGACTTGTTACCTGTAAAGCCAGCTTGGTTCCTCTTCTTACATTCTCAATGTGATTCCTTTTCCTTTAGACTTACTTGATTTTTTTTTTCCATAAAAAGCCTCTTTCTCCTAATAGTACAAGCTAAAGAGTGAATGTTGGGGAGAAAAAAACAAGATGCTGTTGGTAGATACCTGCTTGATTCAAGGGTATAATTTGCATTTCTGGGGACCTCTAAATGGGGCTTCTCAAGCCATCAGTACTGAAGAACCACTTTTTTAAAACATTCAATTCACTCTGAGCCAAGACTCCTGACATGGTTTGAGGTGGGGTTCAGGAGCCAATGGCCAAGCAAGAGTACTTGAGAGGTTTTGGCTGCAAAAAAAGTGTGTTTTTATTATAGGAGGGGGACAAGACCTGTGGGCAGAAAGAGCCACCCTAGGGTTGTGAGGAGTGACTGATTATACAAGATTTTGTATCCTACGGAGGGAAGAGGAAATTGGAGTCCTTAGGAGATTCTGGAGACTGTTTTTTTCTTGTAAATCATGAAGACAGTTGCAAACTGATGAGACTCAGGTCCTGTAGGGGTGTGATCTCTATCAATCTTTCCTTTCTTTTGTTCTTGGACAGTCAGGAGGGCCTGAGGAGAGTCACATATCTCCCACCCGGGGAGGTGGGGTGGGGGTGGGGGTGGGGGGTTGCACTTTGCCCTGAGCTTGCCTTTTGCTCCTTCATCACTTCTGTAAATTCAATAAAAGTATTGCAGCAAGGCCCATTGCTATATAAGTTCCTCTCTTTTCCTATGCTCACTTCATTGTGCCCCAGTTGACCTCACTGAGCAGCACTGGGCAGTCTGAGTGGAAAGAGCCTCCCTTAGACCTCTCCTCCATAAATGCAAAAGCAACTATGCATACCCCCAAAAAAGCCTCATTATGCAAAGGAACTTTTCTTTCCTTCTTTCTTTCTTTCTTTCTTTCTTTCTTTCTTTCTTTCTTTCTCTCTTTTTTTTTTTTGTTTATTTATTTGATAGGAAGAGAGAGGTCACAAGTAGGCTGAAAGGTCACAAATAGGCAGAGAGAGAGGAAGCAGGCTCCCTGCTGAGCAGAGAACCCAATGTGGGACTTGGTCCCAGGACCCTGAGATCATGACCTGAGCCAAAGGCAGAGGCTCAACCCTCTGAGCCACCCAGGCGCCCCTGCGAAGGTCTTTTCAATGCAAAGGGTGTGCTTCATTTATTCACTCACTAGTTTATGCATAAATACCTTCTTTGCTTTAATCCAGGGTTTTGGACCTGTTTTGACAAAAACACGTATGCAGTACTTTCTATATGCCAAGCCCTGTTTTAAGTGCTTCCCAAATAGTGAATAACATATTGTTCATAAAAATTCTACTAGATCAATACTATTATTATCCCGATTTTTCAAAAGAGGTGACTGAGACATTAGAGTGGCAAAGTATCTTGTCCAAGATCGCGCTGAGATTTGAGCTCAGAAAAATCTAGCTCCACAATTCCTTTGCTTAAACACTCTGCTGATACATCTCTGAGCCCTTGACTGCCTCATACTCTGGCCTCAGATCTGCAAGTAGGTTTTCCAAAGCCTGCTTTACAGGTGAATAATTCATTATGTCCCCTTTGTCAACATGAAACAATTGGTCGTTATTCCACATAGCTCTGAACTGAAAAGGATGAGTATGTCTTCTCTTTCTAATGATTGACTAGCATGTCTGCCCTGAAAAGGATGATGATTTATTGATGCTTTTTGCATGGATACAGAAAGGAATAGACCTGAGACACATCAGAGAAATCACCTGTAAGCTTCAGAGCTCTGTGCCTCTGAAAATTTTGAAAATTATAACCAAATTGTGTAAATTCTACCTCATCTAATGAGGAAGAATCTAGTGGAACTAGTAACTGCACCAGTTAGATTCCCCCAAAGTGTGTTTAACTGAATTCAACCAATTCTTTTAAAACTAAATCAAGACAAATGAATTAATTTGCATAGATATTGTCTTTGGCACCAGAATAGAGTCTCTCCATTTACAAGCGTAAAACTAAAACACATGCACATGGCATTCTTTTTATTGTGAACCTTTTTAAATCTACAGGAAAATATTCTTTGCAACAAGAGTCACCAGTTTTCAGAGTTAGGTTACATTTGCTTTATCTCTTATTTTATATAAACATAACTTTTTTCTGAACTATTTGAATGTGTATTACAAGTGTGTATCTTAAAATTCTCCTATGAAACTGGAACATTGCCACTCCTGAGAAAAATAACATTTACTTAATATGCTACCTAATAGAGGAACCCATACTTATATTTTCCCAATTAAACCCAAAATCTTGTTCATAATTTTTTTCATTCCAAAATCCAAAGTTTCTCCATTACTTTTGGTTAAATCTTTTTGTTGTTGTTGTCTCTTTTAAAGAACATCCCTGGGGCACCTGGGTGGCTCAGTTGGCTAAGCAACTGCCTTCGGCTCAGGTCATGATCCCGGAGACCAGGGATCGAGTCCCACATCGGGCTCCCTGCTTGGCGGGAAGCCTGATTCTCCCTCTATCACTCCCCCTGCTTGTGTTCCCTCTCTGGCTGTGTTTCTCTCTGTCAAATAAATAAATAAAATCTTTAAAAAAAAATCCCCTTATCTTTTCCTCTGCTTTTCATGATAATTTTTTTCAAGGATCCCAGCCTATTATCTCATATCCTATTCTTAAATTACCCAGTGGGATTCATTCACCACTGCCCCTCCCTAGGGGTCCTATGACTCTGAATTACTCTTCCAGTTCCTGGAAGAGTAGCTGGAACAAGGAGAGGTCCAAGCAGTGAACTGTCATGTCTCTGTGCTCTATGGGAAGAGAAAGGAGATGAGCCTATTCTGCCTGAACACTGGTAATGCCTTAGAGTGATTCTGGGTGCGGAAAGACAGAAGCAGAGGGGGATGAAACAAAGGGAGAGAGGGGAAGAAGGAATATGAAAAAAGAAGGAAATAATATGGTTTGATGTGGAAACCAGAGGCAGAGGAAGAAGCCTCATGCACGACACATTTTTGAACCTTGAATTTACCTGTTTTTATGTTCTATAATGCAAAGGTCACCAAATTCATGTAGTGGCACTGCTGGGGAGGGAGGAATGAGAATGAAAACTGGGGAAACTAACTTAATTTGATCTTTAGATTTTTCTTCTTTTACATCAAAAGGAACAAGCTGAAGCAAATATGACAGGGTTTGCAGGAGCCTGGTTCAGTGTGATGGGTGTACTGCCCTCTTCAAAATTTTCATAGTAAAAATAGAATGAGAGAACAAGCAAGAGCAGAAAAGGGAGAATGAGCAACTTGTTTCCCTAAGGAAGCACAGTAGAAAGACTAGGTCTATGACTTCAGACAAACAAACTTGAGCTTCAGTCCACTAATTTGGGAAGACTGTATTTTTTAAAATCATACCAGCTTTCAGAAGTTAAAACTGGCTTGCCAACAAACTCAATCATGTCCAACTAAATTAGAACAGCTTTGCTCAGGATCGGCATTTGCCCTCACTGAGCAGTGGCTCTTTTAAGAGTCGGTGCACCATGGTTTGTCCCTTGACTCCCTGAGCCCACTTCCTTGTCTGTAAATTGGGAATGTGCACCCCTGCACAGAACTGGGGGATTTATGGTAAGCCCTGTGGTGAGCAGGAGACACTAAGCCAGCCAGCAGGTCCATCGGCTGCTAATCTGTCACTACCCCACAGAACAGGAAGTCTGGGGACAAGGATGCTTGTGGCAGGGCTGGAAGCTCCCTGTGTCTTCAAAGACCCAGGTACACCCAACTTTCTGCCCTTCTGTCTTGTGTGTGTGTGCATGTGTGTGTGTTAGCCACCATACATCATTTGTTTTTGATGTATCATTCCAAGATTCATTGTTTATGTGTAACACCTCCATACTCCATGCAACGCATGCCCTCCTTAATATCCATCACCAGGCTCACTGATCCCTCCACCCACCTCCTCTCGCTGTGCTGCCTCCCTTTGGGGTGCACTGTGGCTAGAGACACATCTGGTGACACATCCTCACACATCATCCAGGGAAGCAAAGGAGAAACCCTGTCTATGTCGCTATTGAAGGATGAGCAACACTTTCCCAGTAACTCCCCACCGGCCAAGTGGTAGTATGTGGCCAACACTAGTGCCTGGCAAGAAGCATGGAATGCAGGGACAGAATCTTGTCACAGCAGGGTTCTGGGAGCAAGGATGGGAGGAGAAAGCTCTTAGTGGGCAAATCACAGGGTCTGCCCATTAATGCAGATCACCTCCTCATTTGCATATTCCCTCCCCCACCCTTCCCCTATTTCTCTACTAATCCTCCTGCACTCACTGGCTCTTGGGAGGGGCCACTGCTTGCTTGGAACAGCTTCGGAGGAGGGTGTTGGATCGTAATTTTCTTCTATTTTGTGGCAACCCAGTTTTAATATCTGCCAGCCTGGAGGTTTATTAAAAGGTCTTAGAAAAAGTCAAGTGAGATGGGTTGCTACTTCACAACCTAAATAAAAATAGAGAAGTTACTAAGTAATGGCATGTTATTTCTAGTTATGTCTCTGATCGGCGATCGGGTGGCCCAGTCAATTAAGGCCCTTAATTGTGTTTCCCATTTAGCTTTAATAAGATGACTTGCAAGTGGTCAGAATACACCAATGTGTTAGCATAAGCATTAGCATCATTAATAACAGAGGCTTATCCACTTAATTTTGTAGTGTTAATTTCAGTACATGTTTTCATTTAGAATTAAGGGTATAATTATTTTATATTAATAAAACCACTTGTCATTAAAATGCAGTTACTGAATCTTAACCAAAAAGCACTGTAGAACAGATTGGTATCTGGTTTAAACACATTACTGACCCGGTTTATTAGTTTAAGCTTTGTTATTCTGGTAATATGTTAAGCAGTAACTCTCCACATCTG
>PITA01032374.1:0-13963 GCA_004023965.1 Spilogale gracilis
AAAAAAAAAAAGAGTCACATGCTTTGGGCACCTGGGTGGCTCAGTCGTTGGTCGTCCAACTCTTGATTTTGTCCATAGTCTGAGGCTTGTAAGATAGAGCCCCGTGTCAGGCTCTGTGCTGAGTGTGGAGCCTGCTTGAGATTCTTGACACCCCCTTCACTGTCTTGTGCACACACATATGTGTTCTCTTTCTCTCTTAAAAAAAAAAAAAAAAAGTCTCATACTCTACTGACTGAACCAGCCAGGCACCCCCATGAATCTTGTATTTTAGAACAGTTTTAGAAAAATTCCCCATGTATGCCATACCCAGTTTCTCTATTACTAACCACTTATATTAGTATGGCACATTTGTTAGAATTAATAAACCTCTGGACACCTGGGTGGCTCAGTGGGTTAAAGCCTCTGCCTTCAGTTCAGGTCATGATCTCAGGGTCCTGGGATCGAGGCCCACATCAGGCTCTCTGCTCAGCAGGGAGTCTGTTTCCTCCACTCTCTGCCTGCCTCTCTATTTGTGATATCTCTCTCTCTCTCTCTCTGTCAAATAAATAAATAAATAAATCTTAAGAAAAAAAAAAAGAATAAACCCAGTGTTTTTTTAAGATTTTATTTATTCGACAGAGAGTACAGGCAGGGGGAGTGGCAAAGGGAGAAGGAGAAGCAGGCTCCCCACTGAGCAGGGATCCCAATATGAGGCTCAATCCCAGGACCCCGGGATCACGACTTGAGCCTAAGGCAGACGCTTAACCCACTGAGCCACCCAGGCGCCCTTTGATACATTATTATTAAGTAAAATCCATACTTGATTCATTTCCTTAGTTTTTCCCCAATACTCTTTTATTGTTCCAGGATCCCATCCAGGATTCTGTATTTATACTTTTAGTTGTCATATCTTGGGCTCCTCTGGACTGTGCCAGTTTCTTAGATTTACCCTTTTTTGGATGACACTGATGGTTTCAAGGAGTGCTGGTCAGGTATTTTGTAGACTGTCCCTTAACTATGATTTTTTTCTGATGCTTTTGTCTTGATTAGACTGGGTGTGCGTTTTAGGAGAGAACAGCCACAGAAGTAAATGCCATTTTCACCACATCATGTCACAGAACCGTGCTGTCAGCATGCCTTCTCACTGTTGGTCATGGCCTTGATCACCCAGCTGAGGTGGTGCTGGTCCCGTTTCTCACTGTAAAGTTATTCTCTTCCTCCTCTTTGCATATTGTACTCTTTGGAAGGAAGGCGCTACATAAATTATCTCTTTTAATCATTAATAGACACTCTTCATGGCACTAATTGTTGAAGGGTCCAGACCAGTTCTGCAGAATTTCCCATCTTCCTAATTGTTTCCTAATTGTCTGGTTGCCTCTTTCTGGTGTCATTTAGCTTGTTACGCTTTCCTCTTTATTCCTGGAATCTAGAAGTTAGATTGAAGGCCTTGATAGAATCAACTTTTTTTTTTTTTTGCACTGAATACATCAGGTAGATGTGGTGTAAAATTCTGAAAGACTATCCAGGCTGGTGCCTCCTGTTTGGGGTGCCTGGGGCTACAGTACAAGTAGGGGTTATCCCTCCTCTTCTCACCACAATAGGTCTCACCCATGTGTGTGGACATCTTAGCTGTATTCATACCTGCCCTGTGGCCACTCCTTGGACTTAGAGTCCACCTCTGGGAGTCAGGATCTAAGAAAGAGGCCCGTGCAGCTGTGGGAGCAGGTTCAGGGCCCAGAGCTCCAGGTATGGGGGAAAAGAGGATGGGTTCTAGGTGGACTCCCTGCACTCTTCAACCTGTGGAGAGGGCCAGACGGAGGCCGCCTGGAAGATCATTGTGCTAAATAAATATTCTAAACATCGGTCACTTTAAGATTTTCTTCTGTGTAAGTCCCCTATCTCCTCCCTTTGCTCCACAGCTTCTGCCATCTGAATGGTGACAGTGGTCTCTGCGAAGCATAACCTCCACCTAGGAGTGACAGAGCTCCTCCAACTCAAGCTTGGACTTCAGAAAGCTTATATAATAAGGAGCAGTCCCCCACAGAAAGTTTTTGCACAATCAGGAAGTAACTTGCCCAGGGCAAGAGTGCTCTAAGACCCTAGGCTGATGAGTGGGGAACTTGGGCCTGGCCTGAGTTCTTGCTCTACTGGGCAGCTTCCCCGAGTGGGTGACCCGGCCCTGGATCCAGAGCCCATGGTCACAGCTTCTTCTCTTCCTAGCTGATTTTTTTTTTAAAGATTTTATCTTGAGATAAAGTGAGAGAGGGAGAAGCAGGCCTCCCACAGAGCAGAGAGCCCGATGCAAGGTTCGATCCAGGGACTCCAGGATCATGACCTGAGCCAAAGGCAGATGCTTAACGACTGAGCCACCCAGGCGCCCCTTCCTAGCTGATCTTTTGTGGACGAGGTCCATCTGTCCCTTCTCTGAGACTCTTTTCCTCCCCTGTGTTTGCCATATGTTGAAGGACTGTTGCTGGGAGCAGAAGTGGGTGTGTGCATGTCTGTCTCCGTGAAGGTAGTTTGTCTGGCTGGTCACTTAGTATCTTTATCACCAATTTTCCTTTTCCCTGCCACTTTTCCTCATTTTCTTTTCCTCTCTTTCCACCAGCACAAGATTCCTAATCCCCAGAGTAATCACTTTCTCAGTATTGAATCCCTCCATATCTGCAGAGTAAATTTCTCTTGTATTTATTGTGCATGACTTACCAGGAGAGTCCCAGTCATACTTAGATGCATATTCGTTACTGCTGTCATTTCCTTTTCTTTTCATGTCGCTGGCCCTACATGGGAAACTGTCAGGTGCCTTTTTGGCTAACAGGCTCCGTGCTGTGCTTTGTAGCTTTGACTCTTCCATCTCTGGGGGCAGGCCTGAAATTGTGCCTCCATGAGGGCAGAGCTCAGCTTTGCTTATCTCTGGGGAAGAGGAGGGAAGGGCGCAGAAGGTGTAGAGCCCGGGCCCTAACTCAGTGCTGTAGCCCTGAGTGTGACTGGTTCTCAAGTGACGGCAGAGAGGAGAGCTGGTTTAGACTGCCTTGGGCTCACAGAACCAAAACCGGTGTCTCTTGGTTGACAAGGAGCACAGTGAGTGTGATAAGAGCTGGGCTTTATGGGGCGCCTGGGTGGCTCAGTCATTAAGCATCTCTTTTCGGCTCAAGTCCTGATCCCAGGATCCTGGGATCGAGCCCTACATCGGGCTCCTTGCTCAGCGGGAAGCCTGCTTCTTCCTCTCCCACTCCTCCTGCTTGTATTCCCTCTCTCCCTGGGTCTCTCTCTGTAAAAGAGAGTGCCAGCCTGGGAAGGAAACCCAAGGCCATCAGATTCTAGAAGAGAACAGAGAAGTTCCCCATTCCTAGGACTGTGGATTGGGAAAGCTTGCAAGGCACTGCAGATCCTTCATTTCACTAATGAGGAAACTGAGGCATAGACCACTCCCCCTTACCCCCCAGCTGGTTAGTGGCAGGTCAGGGTCAGAATGCAGGCTTCCTTCCATCCGTTCTTGGAGCCCCGCACCACTGCAGGCATCTCTCCGGGTGGTGCTGATGCATTCAGCTCTGAGAGAAGACCTCTCCTGTCAGGAGGCCCCGCCTGCTCTGAGGACTGAGAGGGGGCAGTCACTCACCAGGGGCAAGCTGGTGTGCGTGGGGGCCATCTTCCTGTGACCCCTCAGACACCCTGGACAGGATAACTGGCCTTCAAGAAGAATCTGGTTACAGTGATTGTCAATAACATGAAGGACTTTTTGAGTCTCTGTACCTTCCCCTTTCTTGGTCTTTTCTTTTTTTCTTTTTTAAAGATTTTATTTATTTATTTGACAGAGAGAGAGATCACAAGTAGGCAGAGAGGCAGGCAGTGAGAGAGGAGGAAGCAGACTCCCTGCTGAGCAGAGGGCCCCATACAGGCCTGGATCCCAGGACCCTGAGATCATGACCTGAGCCGAAGGCAAGGCTTTAACCCGCTGAGCCACCTAGGCGCCCTCTTGGCCTTTTCTTTTGTGGATTTGCCCGTTTCGAACAATTGTAGAGCTATTTTACTTACGCTTTGGTTGTCGTCCCGCAAGTGCTTGGGCTGTGTCACCAAACACAAGGCCGGTGGTACTAAGCCCTCAACTCAGTGCAGTTAGGTCCGTTGTCTGAGGCTCCCACTGTTAGGGATGAGTGGAGCCAGGAGTTTACCCAGCTGCCTGGATCCAGATTCCGTGCCCAGGGCCATGGCTGGCAGAGCCAGGGCTCACACTCGAGTCTCCTCTTTGCTTGTTCTTTCTTTGCACCACACCTTGCATTTCCTCACTGTCCTTGAGGTGTTTCTGGTGGGAAGTCATCCCTGCTCACAGTTCAGGCCACATTTGGCAACTAAGGGAAACTGCCCCTGGGAAGCCATACTGGTTGGCCCTTGTTGGGGGTGGGAGAATATGGAGGACCAGATGTAAAAACAGGATCTCAGTAAATACCCAAATGAGTGAAAGGGCTCTTGCTCCAAATAAAAACTCAGGACAGCCTTTGGCATTAATTTGGGAATGTTTGCCCAAAGCACCATTGGTCAACTCTCAAGTGTTCTATATGCAGCCTGTGTGTCTATTCTACATGCTGTATGGAGATAGAGCAGAACCAGGAGAGAACTCTCTGCCTCCGTGAAAACTGGTTGAATCCTAGGATATCACAGAATACTTGACAGTTTTGTTATTAAAACAGGGTTCAAGTAGGTGGTCTCCCAGAATTCATGTTAAATTGTTTTCCCGTGTTCTATTTCCTGCAATACATATACTTGCCACCAGATGGTGTTGGTGCTCAGATAAGGGCTGGTAGATAAATCCTCAACAGTCTATGGAAAATAGTATTTAATATCATTGAAGCTAGGCATGACCCAGCAGTTACATTCATAGGGTTAAGGCATATGCACATCCAGAAATATGTGCAAAAATGTCACTACCAGGGGCACCTAGGTGGCTCATCAGTTGGGTATCTGCCTTCGGCTCAGTGTCCTGGGATGGGTCCCACATCCAGCTCCCTGCTCAGTGGGGAGCCTGCTTCTCACTCTGCCTCTGCTACTTCCCCTGCTTGTACTGTTTCTCTCTTTCAAATAAATAAATAAAATCCTTTTTTTAAAAAAAAGTCAGTTACCAGCATTATCTGTAGCAGTCCCAAGCTTGAAGCAATTAATAATAGAATGGATACTGAGATTGTGGGATGTTCATACTCCTTACTTAGCAAGGTAAATAAACAATCTGTAGCTACATCAGTAATCTTACTAACATAACCTTAATTAAATGATGTTAGACACATGATACATACAATGTAACTCTGTTTACAAAGTCCAAAAATAGGCTGAAGTGAATTAGAGTATTAGTATAGTAGGGATGTACATATTGTAACCAAAAAAAATTTTTTTAATTTTATTTATTTATTAGCATGAATGGGCGGGGGACCAGAGAGGGAGGGATAAGAAGACTCTGTGCTGAGCACGGAGCCCAACACAGGGCTCAGTCCCATGACCCAAGATCAGGACCTGAGTCAAAAATGAGAGTTGGGTACTCAACCAACTGAGCCACACAGGTGCCCCTAAAAATTTATTAAAAATTTCGGGCGCCTGGGTGGCTCACAGGGTTAAGCCTCTGCCTTCCGCTCAGGTTGTGATCTCAGGGTCCTGCCTCCTCTCTCCTGCCTGCCTCTCTGCCTACTTGTGATCTCTCTCTGTCAAATAAATAAAACCTTTAAAAAAAATTTTTTTTTCAAAATTCCTGCCTGTCAATTAGAATTATTAAATTTTTAAAAAGATTTTATTTGAGAGAGAGACCACTAGAGAAAGAAGAGACATGGCGGGGGGGCAGAGGGAGAGGGAGAAGCAGGCTCCCCACTGAGCAGGAGGCTTAATGCAGGACTTGATCCCAGGACCTTGGGATCATGACCTGAGCTGAAGGCAGATGCTTAACTGACTGAGCCACCCCGACCCCAAGGAATTCCTTTCTGAGCAGAAGGATGTCTGACCCTAGAAGCCTAACTCATCAGTGAGAGAAGGAGGTACAGGGAAGCCCCAGGATATGGTAGATGGAGCAAGAGCTCTGTGGTGGGCAGATCTAGTTAGAATCCCAGTACTGCCTCCGAGGACCCAGGTGAGTGGAGCAAGGAATTGTTTCTCTAAGCCTCGGTTTCTTCATCAGTAAAATGGGGAGAGTTAAATAATGTGATTAAGCACTGTCCCCTTCCCAGCACACGGTAGATGTGGACCAACCATACACCTGTTGGTAGCCCCAGAGGCTGGCACAGGGCCCATACCTGCAAGCCACAGGTACAGAAGAGGGCCGACACATACAGGTAGAGTTTAGTAATAAGAAAGCAAATGTCTGCACCAAGGTCAAGAACAAAAATGTCAGCAATCCAAAAGTCTCTGTATGTCCTTCCTGATCCAATTCTCTTTCCTATCAGAGGTGAACGCCTTCCTGACTCATAATAACTTAATAAATTCTGGGGTGCCTGCATGGCTCAGTCCTTAGACCTTACAGCTCTTGATCTCAGGGTTATGAGTTTGAGCCCCATGTTGGGCATAGAGTTTACTTTAAAAGAAGGAGGGAAAAAGAATTCCTCAGCTATCCATCTGTGGCAGGATTGCCCTTATAGAAAGGAGGTGATGTCAGTGTTCCCACCCCACTGCTCCCTTCCACGCTTAGCTGGAACAGGGCAGTCAGCCCTTGCCATTCCTCCCAGACTTGCAGAGACCAGTTCCCCTTCCTCTGAGTTCTGGGCACGAGCACACCTTGTCTGTGTGTGTATGTGTTAGTTTACGGGCATTCATGATTGACATGGTACAGAATTCAGAAGGGTATGTAGTGAACAGTAAACCCCCTGTGTAGCCTTTTCTGGAAGCAGCCATTGTTACTAGTTTCTTTTATATCCTCCCAGAGATATTTTCAGGATTTACAGACAAATCTGTATATATTTACATGTACACCTTTTTGTAGGTTCTACATGTGTGGTAGTATATGTATATTCTGTTTTTTATTTTTTTAACTTAGCATCATGACTTGGGGCACCTGCAGTGTCAGCCCACAGAGAGGTGCCTCATCCTTTGCAAACGTTGCATGCCAGTTCCTGGCACCCAGGGACTGGTGTTTAGCCACCCCCTTAGGGGTGGACATTCAGGTGGTTTCAGTTGCTCTCCCGAGCAGTGCTGCCGCGGATAACCGTATTCGTGTGCTGGTATTCGTGTGCTGTTTCCCCCTACCAGCAGCCTAACTTCCCAGAAGTGAAATATAGATCAGGAGTATGAAAAGCCATGTTTTCTCTTCTTTTGATTTAATTTGATGTTTGTTATGATGGGAAACATTCATGAGTTTAAGTCAAAACCGTATACAAGGTATTTTGAGAGAAGTCTCACTTCCAACCCTATCCCTTTCACCTTGTTCCCCTCCCTTTTATACATAGCGGTAACTTTTTACACTGTTCCATCCCTCAACATTTAAATTTCAGAAAGAACTGTTTTCGAGATGCTAAGGTAAGGGGTGACTCGGTCGTTTAGCATCTGCCTTCAGCTCAGGGCATGATCCCAGGGTCCTGAGATCAAGCCCAGCATTAGGCTCCCTGCTCAGCAGAAAACCTGCTTCTCCCTCTCCCCCTGCTGGTGTTCCCTCTCTCTTGTTGTCAAATAAATAAGTAAAATCTTTAAAAAAAAAAAAAAAAAAAAAAGCTAAAGCAAAACCCAAGAACAAATAGTCTCAAATGAAAGTTTTTTAAATATATATTCATATATATTATAGTTATATATTAAAAAGAGAAAAAAACTCGCCTCAAGAGAAACTCCTGAAGGACCCAAGTGGCTCAGGAAGTTTACTATCCCCCCCACCCACAAAAAATTCTTTTATAAAATCTTCAGTGGCTTAACCCACTGAGCCACCCAGGCGCCCATCAAATGAAGGTTTTTATGTAGAATAGGCACCAGCCAGCTCAGTGCCCTGGGGTGGCTGAGTCATCAGGAGGAGTAAAATCTTGGGCCACTCTCTCCTAGGGCTTGCCCAGCCCTCAGCTGCTAGCTAAGCACTTACAGGCACGACCTCATTTAATCCCCAGAACAATCCTTCGACCCTCCTGTCTAAGCAGCAGTGCCCTACTTGCTGTGTGACCTGAGGTCGCCTCCCTGACCTCTCTGAGCTTCCAGCTTTCTTATCCTCAGTTGTACTTGGGGTTTTCTCTTTTGCCTCTCCTGGGGATTTCTGTAGTTCCCTTTGCCTTGAAGGGCCCTGCTTTTACTCCTTGTTTTCTTTATGTCTTGTCTGGTTCGTCCAAAACATGTTCATCAGCCAGTCAGAACTTGTTCTCCTTTCTGTTTGGTGATTGTGCTTTAAAATGAAACATACAGTGAAGTGCACATATCTTGTGTCAGCTTGACAATTTTTTTTTTTACCTTTTTTTTCTTTTTAAGCTTTTATTTAAATTGCAATTAGTTAACATACTTTGTAATATTAGTTTCAGGTGTACGGCACAGCGATTCAGCCCTTCCATACAACTCCCAGTGCAGTTTGATGGATTTTTAAACTTCATTAAGCTATATGTACATCTGTGTAACCAGTACTAAAATTAAGGAACAGAATGTTTCATCCCCCCCAGGAAGGTCCCTCACACCCTCTCCCAGTTAGTTTCTTCTTCCCCCAGGTAACTACTATTCTAACCCGTGGGTTTGGCCTGTTTTGTTGTTGTTGTTTCAAGACATTATTTTGGTGGGTGATGGAGCATGGAGCCTGCTTAAGATTCTCTCTCCCACTGTGCCCCTCCCACCCCCAGGCTCTTGCACACACAAGCATGCGCGCTCGCTCTCTTAAAAAAAAAAAAAAAAAAAAAAAGATTTTATTTTTAAGTAATCTCCACACCCAATGTGGGGTTTGAACTCACGACCCCGAGATCAAGATTTGCTTGCTCCACCAACTGAGCCAGCCAGGTACCCCTGTTTTTTTTGTTTGTTTGTTTTTAAAGATTTTATTTATTTATTTGACAGAGAAACACAGCCAGAGAGGGAACACAAGCAGGGGGAGTGAGAGAGGGAGAAGCAGGCTTCCCGCTGAGCAGGGAGCCCGATGTGGGACTCCATCCCTGGACTCCAGGATCATGACCTGAGCTGGAGACAGTTGCTTAACTAACTGAGCCAGCCAGGTGCCCCTGTTTTGCCTGTTCCTGAGCTTCATCTTAGTTGAATCACACCGGATGTACTCCTGTGTCTGGTTTCTTTCACTCCGTGTTTTTGGGATTCATCCAGATTGGTACAGTGGCATTAGCCCACATCTTTGTATGAATATGCCATGATTTGTTCATCTGGTTCACCTAGCGATGGAGATTAGTTGCTAGTGTAGAGCCTTTATGAATAAAGCTGTAATGAATGTTTGTGTGCAAGTGTCCTTTCGTACATAGGTCCTCCTTCCTCGCACGTTCAGGTAAAAGTGTGATTGTTGAATTATAGGATAGGTATATGTTTAACTTACAGAAGCTGCCATGTACTTTTCCAACCCGATGATGGTGTGTGAGACTCGTGGCCACTAGCAAATGAGAATTCCCCAGCCCCACCTCCCACCAGCCCTTAACCTTGTCAGTCTGTTTTAGCCATTACAGTAGGTGTGTGGAGGCATCTGACCATGTTTTGAGTTTTCATTTCTTTGAGAACTAGTGAGGAGCCCACTGTCGTACATCACTCTTACTGTGCAGAGTTTATTCAAGTCTCTGTTCATTTTTACAACGTGTTCATCTTTTTTTGATAGGCAGTAACATATATTCTTTAATATTCTGGAAAAAATCTTTCAAATACATAATTTACTAATATTTTCCCTTCTTGTCTTTTACTTTTTTTTTTTTTAAGATTTTATTTATTTATTTGACAGAAACACAGACAGAGAGGGAACACCAGCAGGGGGAGTGAGAGAGGGAGAAGCAGGCTTTCCACCAAGCAGGGGGCCCAATGGAGGGAGCTCAGTGCCGGGAGCCCAGTCCCGGGACTCCAGGATCATGACCTGAGCAGAAGGTAAACGCTTAATGACTGAGCCACCCAGGCGCCCCATCTTTTTACTTTTTTTTAATGGTGTCATTTGGTGAGTTTTACCTTCTAAATGAAATTTAGCTTTAGGGACACCTGGGTGGCTCAGTTGGTTAGGCGACTGCCTTCGGCTCAGGTCATGATCCTGGAGACCTGGGATCAAGTCCCACATCGGGCTCCCTGCTTGGCTGGAAGCCTGCTTCCCCCTCTCTCACTCCCCCTGCTGGTGTTCCCTCTCTGGCTGTGTTTCTCTCTGTCAAAAAAATTAAAAAATCTTAAAAAAAAATAAGAAAAGAAATTAATTTAGCTTTAGGGGAGCCTGAATGGCTCAGTTGGTTAAGCGTCTGCCTACAGCTCTGGTCATGATCTCAGAGTCTTGGGCTCCCCAACTGGGGAGCCTGCTTCTCCCTCTGCCGCTCCCCCTTTCTGTACATTCTCTCAAATAAATAAATGATCAATCAATCCTTTAAAAAAAAATCCTTTTCCGGGCACTCAGGTGGCTCAGTCAGTTAAGCGGCTGGCTCTCGATTTTGGCTCAGGGTCCTGAGATCGAGCCCCGGGTCCGGCTGCATGCTCAGCGGAGCCAGCTTGAGGTTCTTTGTCTTCCTCTCCTTCTGCCCCTTCTTCTCATGTGCATGCACACTTGGTCTTTCTAAAATAAGTCCTTTAAAAAATCCTTTTCCTGCTTATAAAAATAATATTTTTCTACCCTGTTTCCTCTCCACAAGAAACAAAAAACAAAACACGAAACAGAATATTTTTGTGGAAGTACACTTAGAAAATAAAGGAAGTAAAAATGACTCTTGATCCTGCTGCAGAGAGACAAGCCTTGTTAACTTTTTGCTGTGTTTCCAGCTTGTCTTTTGTTAATGTGTCTGCCCCTTTCTAGAGCATCTGCTGTATGCCAGGCTGAGGTGAGCGACTGAGACAAGACAGATTCCCCCTCTGGTGGGAGTTGTGATTTAGTGGAGGACCTTCAGTAAACCTGACAAATCACTTAGGCATGAAGAGGAGACACAAAGGAGGCGAGGGGAGGGTGCTGGGGAGAGGGGCTGTGAGGGTGGTTGTGAAAGGCTCTCAGAAGAGGTGACACCTTGTCAGACTGACTTGTTCATTGCAGTTTTATTGTATGTACAGTTTGATGACTTTTCCTTCCTTAACCTTATATTGCAAGCATTTTCCTATATTACTCTTTGCAAACATGATTTTTAAAAAGCGTAGAATTTCCCGTCATACAGCCATACCGAACTGGATCCAGCCAGCTTGCCCTTGCCGGGCATTATTTAGGAAGCTTCCCGTTTTTGTTTCTTCTTTTCCTATAGCCCTCCTTCGTTCTTCAGGGCAGGCTCACAGTGGTAGACTCAAGCAGGAGGTTGCAGTTAGCTGTGGCCTTGACTTCTGGGTCTTCTGGATCCATTGTGGGTGCTTGCATTCCGACTTCTTGCCCCCTGAAGCCCTTCTCTTTCCAAGCACTCACTCTTGTCTTCCATTCTGAGGATCGCTGCCAGCAGGGTGGAGGGTCCCAGGCAGTGGCACGCTCTGGCAGGCACAGGATCCATCCTTGACTTCCTAGGTCTGCAAATGGGGAGCAGATGGGGCCAGCTGTCTGGAGGCCTCCCCCTGCCTTCGCCCTGCAGCAGATGCCATCTGATTATCCCCCGGCCTGGGTGGCAATGTCCCGCCCAGGCACATCTCTGTGTGATGATGACTCACTGGCCAAGGGTGACTCAGGCTTCATCTTATCATACTCGCAGCAGAGATAAATCCCATCCCATCGCCTGCCCCCAGTCAATCTACAGTGGGAGCAGAAGGCTGGTTCACCACTGGTAGTTAAAGAGAGATGGTGGAGATGTGTCCAGGAAGCCAGAAACCTGCCAAACCATGGTGTAGGGCTTCCCATCTGCTGGGACTTTGGGCAACTTACTCAACAGCCTCAGCTTCCACTAAAATCGGGGTGATAGTACCACTTCATGGAGTGCAGTCATGTCCCGGCATGTGTCCAGTTAGTGTCCATAGTTGCCGGTGCCTGGGATGTGAGGCAAACCAGAGAGCAGGGCCTTGCCTTGTGGCGTTGTGACAGGGACGGACAGTAAGTACGGAAGGCGGTAAGTAGGATGCCCCAGGATGTGCTGAGGGCTCCATGGGGATGAACAGGTGCCAAGGGAGTATCAGCAAGTCAGGTCTGCGCGTGTCCCATAGGGAGGGACCTCTCTGTCAGAGTACCGTGTCTCCCTTGCCTCTTGATTCCAGTAGTGCCCTTCAGCTCCTTCCTTTCCTCAGAGGTGCTCTGAGCCACAACTCGGATCCCAGAACTGCAGAAGGCCGTGGTAGGTGACATCTTGGGGAGCCAGCTATCCAGACCCGAGCCTTCTGCCGTTCAACCCTTTCCCCAGCTCACTGCTCTATGCTCTTCCAACAAGTACTTCGGGAGAGCTTCTGGCACCAGGCACCAAGGACCTGACTGGAATAAGATGGCCGTGGTCTTGACCTTAAGGCACCTGCCTTCTAGTAGGGCTTGGCAGCTAGCGAGCAAGGAGACACCCCTGCCAGGGTGGTTTCTCAGGGTTCTATGAAGAAAATGGCATGCAGGAATGAGGGGAGTGCCCCGGATGTGGGAATGGGGTATTCCAGGGGAACCTTACTGGTCAGGGAGCAGTGAAGTGTTGGTTACCGGCAAAAGGGAGACAGCATGTGAAAACGTGGGGCCAAAAGATCCCAGGGATGGGCTGAGGCTGTGAGTGACAGAGAAGGACCAGGCGAGGTGGTTCAAGGCTTCGAAGATGTCAAAGGGGCATTTGGATTTTATTCTAAACGCAGGGAGAAGTCCCTAGAGGCTGAATGGATAAAGCTTTTTTTTTTTTTTTTTTTTTTTAAGATTTTATTCATTTGACAGAGAGAAACACAGCTAGAGAGGGAACACAAGCAGGGGGAGTGAGAGAGGGAGAAGCAGGCTTCCCGCCAAGCAGGGAGCCGGATGTGGGGCTGGATCCTGGGTCTCCGGGATCTCGACCTGAGCCGAAGGCAGTCACTTAACCAACTGAGCCACCCAGGCGCCCCGGATAAAGCTTTTAAAGATATTTTTCTATAGTGGGACTCCAACTGACTCCGGTACTGTGAGGGAGGTGGTGGCAGTGCCGGCCCTAGGCAGACTCCTGCCCCGGAAGAGGCCAGTACCCACCTGTCCACCCTTGCTCTAGCATTTGAATAAATTACACTCGGGGCGCCTGGGTGGCTCAGTTGGTTGGGCGACTGCCTTCGGCTCAGGTCATGGTCCCGGAGACCCGGGTTCAAGCCCCATATCGGGCTGCCCGCTCAGGGGGAAGCCTGCTTCTCCCTCTCTCACTCCCCTTGCTTGTGTTCCCTCTCTGGCTCTGGCTCTGTTTCTCTCTGTCAAATAAATAAAAGAAAAAGAAAATGAATAAATTACACTGCATCCATAATATAGTGCACGCACAGCCATGAAATGATGCCATGGTTGGAGATCTGTTGGCATGGGAACATGTTCACAGTCCATTGCTGAATGAAAAACCTGGCTTACAAAACTGCTTATGTATTCACGGGGTGCCTGGGTGGCTCAGTTGGTTGGGCGACTGCTTTCGGCTCAGGGCATGATCCCAGAGACCCGGGATCGAGTCCCACATCGGGCTCCCTGCTCGGCAGGAGGCCTGCTTCTCCCTCTCTCACTCCCCCTGCTGCGTTCCCTCTCTAGCTATGTTTCTCTCTGTCAAATAAAATATTTTTAAAAAAATGCTTATGTATTCATATATTTTGAAGTTGTTGAGGAAAAGCAAATGTTAAATTAACATGGTAGGATTTACATGGTTCTTTGGCTTCTAGTATTTTTAACAGCATTATTGAGATAATTGATATATAATAAGCTGTACATCTTTAAAGGATACAGTTTGATAAATTTGGGTATGTATACATCTGCAAAATCACCTTTTCTGTGTTTTTCGGTTTTTTTTTTTTTTAAGATTTT